>VCRD01003058.1:41684-64088 GCA_006783055.1 Trinorchestia longiramus
TCAACAGCACCTACATATTCTTTAATTCGATAAGTGGTAGGTATGAATTAATCAAATTAATATTTTAGCTCTTTTTTTAGCTCCACCCCATTAGTTTTTAGCTCTTTCTGGCACCTTTTTATAGCGAATCTGGCACCTTTTGGGCAATTTCATTTGGCAACACTGGTCCATCTGACTTGGCTGTCGGTCAGCTGACTTGTAAGAAGGAGGTGGTGTGAATCCGAGTTCTGATAGATAGGTGAGTGTGGCAACTTGTACCGTACATGAAACCCAGTTGATCAATGCGTATGTCCTATTATAGTTTTTTGAGATATTTTTGGCTCTAGTGACATTATTGTGAGAAAACTATTATTTTTACTTTTCGAATGTCAGAATGCAGATCCAACCTTCAGTGGGTTGCATCGTTAATTGAGGACATAGTTTTTTACGCTGCTTACATGGTAATATCAGCAAGATTCATTTTGAGATAAACAATTGTATTTTAAGCTAAATTTGTGACATAATTTCTATTACCTGTCAATGATCACAAATTTGACTACAAATCTGAGCTTGAGAAATTTTCTGAAATTTCAATATTTTAACTAAGCGTTTTTCTGTTTCTTCTTAGTATTATAGGATCGTTTATGAACACATTTATTGAAATTGAGAGATGGTTTCAGTGTAAACTGGCAAATAATTGAGCAGAAATACAAAATATTGCAACCCTTATATCCAGTCTAGAGAGCAAACTGAAGTTTGTAATGCAGTTTACCAAGAAAGGAATATTTACTGGAGGATTTCTATAAGATTATAATTACACTGATATGCCATAATGTTACTCATGTTGACACTAATATAATTTTCTGCATAACTGGTAAGCTGAAAGTGAGAAAATGTTATTGAATAGACCAGAGGTGGGCAAACTGTAACTTGTGGGCTGCATGGCCATTTTTTTAAAATGAATAATATGTATTGAAATTTGAATTTGTTTGTTTTTATTATTCATTCTTTCTGAATGTTGTATTAACTTCAAGTGCAATACCTAAGTTACAATCTGAGGGCCTTCCACTTTCCATGTTTTTGACTTTCACTTTTGCTTTGTAAAAGTTTGCCCACCCCTGGAATAGCCACATATATACTACAATTATCTACATATATAATTGACTATGTATCTTCATCTCACTGTATCTGCCTGTGTATCCATCCCATTACTTCTTATCTATTACTGAAGAAAAATTATTGAGTTATAATCAGAATGGGTATGCATGTATTACAAGCATTGTATTGTGGATGCCAAAGGCACTGGATCACTGTAAAACATGCCATTTTTCCTGATATCAGATTTCTTCTCTCATATGGCTATCTTCTTGGTAAATATGGTACAGAATGGAAGTTCTGTATGTATTAATGAAAAATATTCAGATTATGAAAGTGCCATGGGTAAAACTAAAATATGTATTTTATTTTATAGATCTCTAATTTTATCACTTTCAAACCAGTAATTTCAACAAGTAGTATCTAGGTCATGTTATCAGGAGATAAAATACAGAATAGAAGTTCTGTATATATTAATGAAAAGTATTCATTTAAAATCTAATAATTCAATGTAAATCTTTCATACATTTGTCTTTAAAATGATTACAAATTAGTTGAATCTAAATTGTGGAATTTCCACAGGAAATGTCTAGTCTGAATATAAAATCCTAATGACAGTGATAAAATTGTAGGAATGAAATTTATACTTTTACCTTTACACTAAAATTCAGGAAAGACTTTTGTGTTTTTATAAATGGTTTGAGTCCTTGCAATAGTTTTAATGTATTTTTATCATGTCTGAGAGTTCATTCATGTTTTTGATGCTTTTCTTTAATATTGAAAGTTGAACCTTTTTCTGTACATTGTGCTATTAGTATTTTTATGAAAGATTGCAAAAGCAGTGCTAGCATCTTGGGCATTTAAGGTTGTACCGATATAATTTCAAAGCAACAAAATCTATAACAAATTTAACACAATTGTGTTAAATATTGCAAGAAGATTTCATACTCCCTAATAATTTTGAGTTTTGATACCTCAAACATATTTATTATTTATATTATATTATTATTTATATTATATTATTATATTTATTATTTATACCATAACATATTTATTATTTTTGGCAACATATTTGTATGTATTCTAATTCATTTCAATAGAGTGATAACAAATGTAAACATCAATGTGATTTTTTTTACAGTACCTGAAAATGACAGATAATTGTATCAAAGAATGTTGATGTATAAAGTTATCAACTCTTCATGTTTGTTGAGGGTTACACCTACATATCAAGTAGCAAAAATTACTGCAACCCTGTATGACCAAATTATTTTTCACTGAATTAAGTATTTTGTAAATTGTGACATGTATTTAATGTTTTTTATATAATATCATCCTAATAGAATGAAACATTTTGAACAAAAGCAAAATCTGGAGCACATTAGAATCAATAGCATCTGAATTACTTCTAATGTACTTACAGCAGTTTATCTAAACATTATTTGTATGGTGACATGATTTTCCATAAATGAAAAATTTCAGAAAGCACCTCACACTGGCTGCATTGATGTAATGTAGAACTCTTGGCTTGCTCTGTGGACTGGGTGCATGATTGGTTTTTGTGCAAATGCAGAATTTAGTGCCAGTTGTTTAGGAAATCTAGTGTTTGCAAGCCTGAAGGAGATAAATATAAATATAGTATTATGTGCAAACTTGTGGAATTTGTGCAGAAATAGTGTATGACACAAGTAGAGGCTGAAAATTGATATTGGATTGATATAGAGTACACAACATTAAGTGGTAGGTAATACAGTTGAGTATCCTTTATATAAACCTCTTTTGTGGGCTGACCTATGACTTTCCATTAATGGAAAATTTAAGAAAGCATTGGAAATGTTGTTAGGTGATGTAGAGCTGTTGTAAGTGCCCTCATCTGCTGTGATTGTGCCTCAAGGCAGCCATGTAGCCTACATTCAAACAATTATTTCAGCAACATCTTTGAAGGCATGATGTGTTCAGTAAAAATGTTATTCATAACATCAAAAAACCCTGCAAATGGGAATATACATATGTAGTAAAAAAAAAGCATTCTAGTTGTCAATGTTTTAGAAAATAGTGAAACTAGTTTTTAAAACTGGATCAGGGAATGAATGAAGTGTTTGACTAAAGAGTTAGGCTTTCAAATGACTACTGAAACAAACTCAATAGAGTGCATTGTTTAAAAATTTAAAAACAAAATCATGTCTGATATCAAGCATTCAGGATAAAGTCTCAATTGTATGGTTGTAAAAATGGAAGTAATGTGCCCAGCTTAATCCAAAATAGTCTTAGAAATAGAAATGTTAAATAATTGGTTATGTATCTATAAGAAGACATAAATAATAATGTTTTAGCATAATTTAAAGTAGAGCATTATTGAGGTACAGAAAATGGTTACTAGAACTTATAGGATTTCTCCTCAAGGCCTGCAGTGAAGATTAAAAAAATAAAGATAAAAGAGCTAAGATTGAGGGCAGAAGAGGTTGAGTAATTTTGCATGATGGAACAACCTTCAATGTAACAAGGTCATAGTTTTTTATTTATGCTCAAAAACTACTTTTCATGCTAGAATGCTATTGATATGACTTTCCTCATTAAAAAAGTGGGTACATTTTAATTGTTCATGAACTGTATTTAGAGTTTACTGAATGGATGTGAGAATGAAATGTCAGAAGCACTGTATTTCACTGCATATTCAATGTTTTGAGGCAATAAGGGGCCACTTCTCCAAATTGTTCAGAATAAATTAGAAATAATGCTACTTCAACCAAACAAAATTGTGTATTTATTTGATTTGCATTATATTTGTGCTTAATATATGCTGAGATTTCTGACTGTAAATGAAGTTGTTCATCTAAAATTTGTTTGATTTCCGAATAAAAGTCTTGAGCATATAGGCATGCAATTTTTTGGGGGATTTTTAGTCAATGTATCAGCATTTTGTGAAACTTGGTACAAAACTCAAAAAACTATTATAAGCAACGAAATGTTACTGTAATGGTGTATATATTTTTGGGGATTGTATCCATACCTCATAGTTTACACTTCCAATAGATCTGTTATTATAAACTCGATTTGTTGCAAATTATTCGCTAATTCTGCTATATTTGTTCCCATTTCTGTTATATTCATTCCCATATGTCATATTCATATTCAATACATAGTCTAATGGGATTTGGATTTCCGTTTTTTAATTAATTCAGTTAATGATGAAATGCTGTGTTTCAGGTTCAAGATGACGGGGCTGCCACAATTCCACCCATACTTCCGTACGCCTTTGACGGATTTGGGTAGCCACATGATATCTCATCAGTCCGGTGGCATGTGTAGGGACTTCGAAATGAGGGCTGTCGAGTGCGTTGAAGCATATGGCACTCATAAAGCCGAGACGTTGTGCAGGGATTACATGGACGACTTATTCGAGTGCGTGCATGGAGACAAAGCCGTAAGTAGTTTTTGCTCGAATATTTTTGTGTCGTGTGTTCAGTTGCTTAAATGTTTTTTTTTTTTTGGATTTGTGGTCCTGGAAATGTGTGCCTTCCGTCGTGGTTCTGTGGATGTAGTTATTGTACTCGTACACCTCGTTCTAAAATGCATTTATCCTAATACTCTTGGGTCTCGTATCCTTTCTTTTAATGATGTTGATTTTTTCAATTATGCTATCTCTAAACTCTCGCACATTATTGATACATCCCCTTACGCCCGGCTGTGACGAATTCGTCACAGTGAAAATCAATGCTTATAGCGCCTGTAATTAAAAACATAGTCTAACAAAGGAGTGTGACGAGCACGGAACATGTTCTGTTTATGCTCAGTCAAGTGTTGCATTATTATTCGCACCGGCTTACTAGTTTCAACACAAGCAGTGCAGAAAGAGTGAACTGCTAAAATTAATTCAGGCAGTAAAGGGATATTGAGGTATCCTCAAAGATAAAAACCTACAGGGGTCAAATCAGGCGACCTTTGGGACTAAGAATTGTCACCACGAAGTGAAACTAATCCCCCTAAAATCGCAGCTCTTAGTATTGCCATGGTTTCTCATACTGTTTACGGTGTTAAAATATCTGGAAGGGCTTGTTCATTAACTGGTATCATGAATTCCTCAAGTACGGCAGCTGAGAATCCATTATGTTTGCAATAACTTTCCACTATTCTTGCTTGAAGTTCTTTACAGTATTTCGTCATTTTAGGTTACTTTATATTAGTGCTGTTTTACACATCCTTTAATTACAGCACTTCCTGTTATACTAGATACTTGACACCACTACAAGATTTTTCTTTCATTTCAAGAAATTATTTTTTGACAATTAGTTTTCGTTCTGTTAACACGTTGACTCCGAAGTGGTACGTATGTGTACCACTTAGGTTAGGTTCTGTAATTTTTTCAGATCCTTCTAGTGACTATTCGTACAAAGTGAAGTTTTACACCAATCAGGCAATCGGAGGCAACATGTTAATTTTTGAGTGTGAAGGTACTTTGACTCCGCCTAATACTTTCTTTCTTTAAAGCTTTGTCCTTATGTGTCTTGTGGTTCGGAAGTTTTTTCTTCATATTTTCTGTTCTGGAGACTTGTTCTTTTGCTCATGGTTTTAAAAACTTGCTGTCCTCATATCCCTGATTCTTAGGACTTGTCCCGTTTGCCTTGTGGTGAATTGCTCTTACATATTTAATTGGGACGATGCACTTATATTCCTGTTGCTTTAGTTTTGTGTTTATATCTTTGCTTCTGAAAACATGTCCTTATATTCCTTGTTCTGAACCTTGCACTCACTTCCATGATTTTAAGACATTTCTGATTTAGATTACTTTTAAATATATGGATCGGATCAGTCATTCGTGTATGTGGTTCTGATGAGTCATTCGTGTATGTGGTTCTGATGAGTCATTCGTGTATGTGGTTCTGATGAGTCATTCGTGTATGTGGTTCTAATGAGTCATTCGTGTATGTGGTTCTGATGAGTCATTCGTGTATGTGGTTCTGATGAGTCATTCGTGTATGTGGTTCTGATGAGTCATTCGTGTATGTGGTTCTGATGAGTCATTCGTGTATGTATGTGGTTCTGATGAGTCATTCGTATGTTCCTTGCGTTAAAGATTTATCAGCCTAATATTCTTGGTTCTGAAAATAATTACTGCCCAACTTCTCGTTACATGGTCTTTTTTTTATTTTTTCTCCGTGTATATCTCGTACATTTTTTCTGTATGAGATTATCGTTACAAAGTGTTCCAACAAAGGTGCATGCCGATTTTTCGGGTTACCAATAATAATGAAAACTTGCGCAAAAACGGTCGTAAAGTAACAACTTATGTTTTAATTTCAATTTTATTAATACTTATTAAGAATAAAATATTTGTTTAAGAAATTTTTTTTCGCTTACGAGTTTAAAGAACTTGATTTGAAGCAGGAAGATAAACTTCTCTATATAGGTCATGGTTGCGTCTTGAATGCATCATGTTTCTTCTTAAACAAAGTTCTGAAAAAATTTTTTTGTGAATATCCTTTCGATTAGCTATTAGAATTATGTATTATGACTTAATATTCTGTACTAGAGTAATTTTAAAATTGTAATTCATTAAATGTGCCGTAAAGTGATACTCGCCTTGATGAATACGTGTCTCCGCAGAGGAAACGGCATGAAGCGATGCAGGCTGAGCGAAAGAGGCAAGTGGCTGCAGGATTAAGGAGTAAAGAAGACATGTATCCTGTTCAGGCAAGGGTAGAAGGATATTAAGAACGAAGAAGTTATTGACACACCCTGTTTATTGTGATCAGCTTTCTGAAAACATCTATCAATCACAACAAAAGGCAAGTGAATATGAGGGGAATGTTTTGCACAGATTTTCGCAATTAATAGTTATTTAACTTTCCACCTAGCATTTGACGGCAGTAAATGTTCTACAGCTTACATGGTTGTTGGGAAAATACACTCGTCTGTAAATATTTCGTAGTATGCTTAATCTTCTTTTATCCTATTTCCATGTATTCACTGTAGAGAATCCGAGTTTTATCTTCGACTACGTAGAACATTCGTCCTTGAAAATCATGTCAAATTTTAGAATGGTGAAGTTCTTAAGTTACTTGTCAATATAAACAGTATATACAACATGATCGATAATACTTATTTCTACAGAAAACGTTACTAAATACAGTAATATAACTTACATGCGTACCATAGAAATAATAAGCTCCTCTTGCAGTAGCTATGACAGTAGTAAATAATCGATTAATAGACAAGGCACAACAGATCATGGAATGTTCATTACTGTAGCCTCTGATTCGTAAGAATTAGTGATGCGTTGAGGCAGGAACTATTCCTTGTTACGCTGAACAGATTGAATTGTCAGGCTACTTTTATTGGAGTTTATATAATCGCCCAGCTCAATGCTGTAGTCACTCTCTATGGGAGAGTAGATTTCTGTATAGGTAAATTATTCATATAAATGATAATCCCATGTTTTCGATCCAAGTCTAATAGAATACCTGGGTATACAATCACCACAAATCGAATCAATGCTGAAATATCGCTACGAGACAAAAAATACTAAAATTAAAATTAACATACCACGAGAATAACTTATGAGAATTGTTTTGTAAATATCAGAGACGCACCTGCTAGAAATAGTGATTAGCCTGTTATCAGTTAGGGAAATGAGAACAGTAGCAAGATCACTAGGCCATCAGGTCATGGGATAGCTGCTAGGAACGCCTGCAAACCCATAAAAAATGGCAAAATAAAACGAATTAATTTGCTCATGAAATTTTCGAAAAAAGCGTTTGCTGATCTACTTGCTGTTATTTTCAAACCAAACAGAAATAATTGTTTTTGAATTAGTACAACATATCCTCTATAGTCTATGAATTCAATAGCTTCCCACTGCACTTACCAGAGAGAAGAAAATTCCATAATGTCTTCTATTCACATGACTGTTGAGAAGTAGATGCTCCGGCTGTCAAATCTTGATTAGGAGACTGTGATTTCGGGAGTGAATTTGATGTTGGAGATAAATTTTGCTGTGTTGATGCTACTGTTGCTTGGGGTCTGTCTGGAATTCCACTGTAACCATGTGCCGGATACGTTGGATTAGAAAACGGCTCACCGCGCGAAAAATTGTCATAATTGTGTCTATTGTACATGCCATTATAGTTACCATATAAAGAATTGTAGGTATTCAAGGGGTTACCATAGCTTCCCCAACCACCTACCCCGCCCATGTTGCTGTATGGGTTTGGAGTTCCAGTATAAGGGTATGTAGAGGTAGCGAAGGGCGAGTTAAAACCGTATGAAGAATTTAAGTGGATTGAATTGTTGTAAGAATTGGGTGCTCCAAAACGGTAGGAGGAATATGGTGGGTTGGAGTACAATGTAGTCATACCGGGTGTCGATGACCATTGACCTGAAACACGAAAATAGTCCAAAAAAATTAATTAAGACTGTGACAATCATCGGAATAGAGGCACAAATATTCAGTTCCCAAGAATGGTGCGTTAAACTAAATTGCATGAAGCCAGAAAGTGTTTGTAGATTTAATTAACCATTCAGGCCTAAAGACAATTGAATGTCTACTAATTAAATAATTAGGCCTAACAATTAAATCTTGCCGATTAAAGTCTTGCCAACTAATTTGGAAAAAATGAATATCTTTAAAATTAAGAATAGTATGTGGGAAAGCGCATTCATTACTATGAATATTGAAGTGCTTCCGAGCCGAAATATTGGTTTAACAACATTATAAAGATAAACATGGCTAGAAAATTTACCAGAAGACTACTATTAATTCATGGCAGGGCTGACGAACATAATCATTCGAAATAGGATGAAAGAAATTTCTATATTTTGCGGACAACTTTGAGGATAGTTGATAAAAAGAAACAGAGATATTCTTCGGGGAGTACATTTGCAGACAACTTCGGGAGTACATTTTTGCAGACAACTTTGAGGATAGTTGATAAAAAGGAACAGAGATATTCTTCGGGGAGTACATTTAAATTCTCAATGTTTAATTAACTGCTGATTTAAGATTCGCAGGGATGAGATTTTTTGCTGTACTGCGGTTGGGTTGCACAGAACTTTAACACTCATCAGGCAGAAGTATGACGTTAAGGAATGCAACCCCGGAACTCTCTTTTCCGGAGCAATTTTTTTTTGCTATACTGCTCCTAAATAGAAAAAAACAGATGTTCCTATGTTGCAAGTACGTTATTATTTAAGTAGCTTTTATAATCTAAATAACCATGAATCTTAACAATCTTTTGGTGTTGTCTTCCAGTTCGAACGAATCAGCAAACATAACTTGCAATTTATCCCCAAGTTCTTTGAGCTAACAGGAATAACATAAATGAAGAACTTCACTAGAAAATAACCTACGAACAGGGTAATATATTGAATACACGAATAAAATAAGCGTAACAGCATTACCTGCAGTGGCTCCTGGTGCAGCACCACTCAGATTGTCTGGAGGCAGTTGAGTGTTTCCAGGAGCACCCTGGCCATCTGGACGCGGTGGCGGCGTAACAGGAGTATTCAGGACCTGAAGTAGCGGTGAGAAAATAAGGACGACGCATAGTATGCTTGGGTATTTTAATACCTATGCGGGAACGTAGTCGTTCATCATAAGAGTATATTACTGATAAAAATGACCCTTATAAGCCTTATCGCTCGTGAAGTCTTATAGCCGTTTCGAGGAAGCGTAATGAGTACTTGTATCTAATAAAATCGTTCAAGCGGTATAATGAATGCCCGCGCACCAGGACAAGCGAAAAACAAGATGACTTAAAAATATCAAAACTGGAGAGCAACTTCTCTTTATCTTTCTCTTCCTATTTCTTTCTTTCTCTTTATATCTTTCTTACTTTCTCTCTTCTCTTTTTACTCTCTCTTTCTCTCCTTTTTTTTCTCTCTTTTCCCCTCTTTCTGTCTTTTTCTTTCTTTCTCTCGTCTAGTTCTCTCTTTCTGTGTGTCCGTCCCATTACTTCCTATCTATTGCTGTCGAAAAAGTAATGAACTGAAATCAGAACGGGTATGCATGTATTACACGCATTGTATTGTGGATACCAAAAGCGCCGGACCACAGTAAAATACTTCATTTCTTCCCTTGTTAGCTTTCATGTCTCACACGGCCATGTTATCGTTAAATACGGTATAGAATGGGAGTTCTGTATAAAGGAAAATATGTATTCACTGACCGATATTTGTTACTGCTGGAGTTCATAATGAAAACCAGCTGATCTTTATTAAGCTGCATTTTAAAGGTATAAAATCTAAAGAAATAAATCAGAATTAAACTGTTGTATGGTTCAGATATCATATACACATATATCGGTCAGTGGATACATTTTTTGTAGACACCCTGTATATTCCTGAAAAATATTCAGATTATAATAGTACCACGGGTAAACTACAATATGCTTTGTTTCATCCATCTTTAATTTCATTACTTTTAAACTAAGTAATTTCAACAAGTACTATCAGGACCATGTTAACGGTAGACAAGATACAGAATGGAAGTTTTGTGTAAATTAATGAAAACCTTCATTTAAAACAGTGATTCGTCTTGAGTCTAATACATTCATCTTTAGAATAATATTGAATTATTCAAATCCAAATCGTGGAATTGCCGCGGGAACTGTCTAGTGAATTATGTTCATACATAAGCAGATTGACTAAAAGATACAAGTTTAAAAACATGCTCAACGAACATCATAATTACTCACGTCAAGGATGTAGATTATCAATGTCGGCACGGTGATGAACAGCATCGTCAAAAGAACCTTACGCCATGGTCTCCTCGACGGCACAACTCCATCTATAAAAATCCAGAATATTAGCAAATTCTACGCTATTTTCTCGGGTTATGCATTTAATCCATGTTGACGCTCTTTATCACAAGGAAAATTTTCCGGCTTCTGGATCAAAATCCACAGGTTATCACCACTTGGTTTCGACCTCAAAGTCTAAATTATGAAGTGTATAGACTATACCAGATCAATTTTAACACCAGCCAAGTATTTTTTCATTTTTTACAACCATTTTCTTCTAACCAAACCAACTTCAATACTGACCGGAATACTCGAAAAATTTCATACGGGGATACTCTGCATTTTTCAAAAATCGACAACATTTTAAATCAATAACTATCATAATAGTTTGGTATATAAGCATGCATTGAGCATGAATATGTTGAAAACGCACACCAATACCGAAGAATAGCAGAATAATTGCCAAAAAATCAATAGAATCCCAACCAAAATCAATGGCATACCACAACAAAAATAAATGATAATTGTCATTTTTAGATACAATAACGGAACAATTTACACGAACATTCTCAGATACTGACCGGATAACTCGGAAAAAAATTATAAGGGGATGCCAATTGGATCCAAAAATCGCACACAACGTAAATCCATATTTCAAATTACAATTGAAAGTTTCAGCATGTATTGGTATTGAGAATGAATATGCTGAAAACGACAATAAATTGTGTAAAATTGGCTATTATTAGGTAACGAATCGATTGCATCACACCAGACGCGCGTAAGGTACAAGTTATGCAGTGTAAAGACTCGAAAAGAGAAATTTTACACCAATAAAGCAACTCAGTCAGGAAAGTATGATAGTACTTCTTAATTCTGTCGATTCGCAATGCGAAGAAATACAGCAAGAAAACAGTGAATGGTCAACATTTTCAGTTTGATTGAAGAACAGTAATGCACCCTCACAGATGACCCATAGACATAATCAACTGGCAGAGCAGGCAATACATGCTGAGTAACTCACCAATGCACGATGTCTCACAAATAAATCCACGCTTCACAGAGAAACAAGACAATAGGGGACAATAAATTTTGCTTATTTACGGAAAAATATATACACAAATCAAAAATAACTTCACAAATAGTGAGGCTTCTAACAAAGCGCCTAAAGTCTCTCAGGTAGGCTAATGAGGCCTTTTTCTAAGCTGGATGCTCTAGAAAACAAGCTCAAAATTTTTTTGACATCGATTAATATGAAGAATGAACAGAATTCTCACCTTGATCAGGAGTCTGGAAGCTGGAAGCAGCTTCACGCCATGCTGCCTCCACGTCGTCCCGTGTTTTCAGACCGAGGGTGTGCTGTAACTGCGCTACCAGCCACCTGCACAGGCCAAACTCAGGTAATTACTCGATACCAGATAGTGCTACTGTCCGCGATAGAACTCTCAAATCAATGAGCGATAATTCAGTTAGCATCAGCAAAAGACTTGCGATTTGTTAATTTCACTAGCAACTGTTAATGTTAACAGAACTATTACAGAATATCATTTCAATCTTCACAGCCATATTTTGGCATGCTCAATTAGTGTTTTCGATTCATCCTTTTCATTTAATCTTTAGCTGTAATACCTGACCAAAAAACTAATACTTTCATTAGTTTATTCTGTCTGTGCAGTTTGTGCAAAAGCTGAACAAACAAACAAAATGAAGCATCGTTTCTCTAGGAAAGACGGCTCATAAGGGAAGATCCTTTTCTTATGTAAGCAGATAAGGCTACTACATAGAATAATCATATCTTTCAATAACAACTGTTTAGCTAAGTCCTTTTAACACACACACTTGTTGAAACACGACATCCATTGACTACTCACCGGCGTTACTCGTGTGTATAAGCTCAATGATAATTAAGAGGCTTCTTACATAGAAGTGTGGTCAGGCAGCTAAAATAAGCTTCACATCTTGCTGTTCCGACATCGTGAGAGAAAGTGAAGTAAGTTATCATAGTAATTTTTTGGCCCAGCTACTTGAACACTGAAAGCACTTAGTTGTTGGTCTCATATCACTCGGCCATAGACTAAAAGCTGTACAGTTGTAACATAATTTTTATACATAGACTAGTTCTGAAAGTGAAATCAATTGCAAGTCGAAAACCGTGTTACCAGAAACCTCTCTGTCTGCCATATCGCTAGTACATCACGGTCAAGCACCATTTTTACATCACTTTTGCCAATATTAATTAACTATTATAAAGAGAAGAATTGTAGTCTCTTGAGTCCTTTGTTGAGTACGCATACTCTAAACATTGCTAAAGCTGTTCTTATTTTGATTACATAATACATACAGTATGATCTACAGATAGTGATACAAAAAATAATAAAAAATATTCAATTGCTAGATTTTAATGATATAAGGGTATCTATGCTACCCCAGAAGTCGGTCATTTATATCGAGTGGTACGCATTTCTCCATTTCACATTATTTCATCTCGACAGTGGCATCCTCAAGAATGAACCAAAAACGCAGCCCCAGTCGTTATTTCCAACAAAATTTTTCATTCACTTAGCACCAGTCATGGTTTATCATCGCTACACTCAGGTAGCTCCCACGCATCAAGCAAGTCAAAAGGACATTCAGGATAAAATTGTCCTCAATTTTCCACGACAGGGGGCAAATATTGTGACATTTAATAGAATTGTGAAGAGATTTAACCAAACAGCTTCAGTTCAACCTCAGGTTCCCACTGGTAAAGTGTGGGTCGTAACAGAATCTAAAAACTAAATTTTCTAAGGTTGGAGCCACCATACGTCAATGCTAATTTCAACAAGACTGCGCCACCTACCATGTGACAGCCCCATGTCTTCAATTCCTGGAATCCAAGTTATGCGACAGATTGATTTCGGATGGTGGCAACAGAGACTTGTTTTCCCTCTATTTGTCTTTCCGAACCTAGGCTATGGCACACATCGTCAGGTGCCAACCAAGCAGAGTTAAAACGTATTATGAAGCAGGACAAGGACTGGTGCAAAAGACCATCCAGATGCAAGTGAGGCAACATAAGCGAGGAAGGACTTCGAATGAAGACTTCGCAGCCGACATAAGCGAGGAGAATATCAGAAAGATGGTAAGCCACACCAAGAAAAGAGGAGAGCTGTACAGGGGTCAGCTTGGAAGACACTTTGAACATTCGAAGCAATAAGCATAAATGTCCAACTTTTAGCGCATCATTGCCACCCTTGTTTAATGAAAATATAGCGATTAAATATTTCATAAGGTATATATACTTCAAGAGAAATAGACTGCATAGTAAAATAGAAATTGGTTGCATAGTTACAAAACAAAAGAAAAACAAAAAAATTCACAAAACTTTACGTGATTCAATTTATCTATAAATTAAATCTAATTATAATGCCGACTTTGAATGATGTCCGCATTATAACATGATAAATTAATCACTAAATTTAACTTTATAATGAACTAACAACTGACCACTATAAAATAACCACTAACTTTAGGCCTCTGTAGAGCGAAAATATGGACATGGCGCGAGCAAACTGATCCTTGATGAAGTTCATCTGAGACACGAGGTTCATGAGGGACGAGAGTGTGCTCTGGATGGTCATGAAGAACTGGTTCAAAACACCCGTGAAATTGCTCACGGACTGTAAACCCATGCTCACCAAGTTCAGGGAACCACTCGTTCCACGGTACATTTGGTCTAGGATTCTGAAAAGGGTCAACAATCATTAGTAAAACTGAGGTTCGTTAAAAGGACCATGGAATTAAAAGTTCACCATGATGAGAACAAAAGTTAATAACACCTTAAGCCAAACACTGCAACAAAATTATTACGATTTTAGACCGAAATCTATTAACGAGAGTGCGCTACATAAGACATCGCTCCAAATAAATGGCATCTGTACAAAGAGTCATTCAGAAGCAACTTTCTGAATGACTCCCGTATGGCACGCGTACATTCGAAACAAATCTTAATCTAAAAAAAATCTTATACAATGTCTGAAGTGATACCATTAACTCCTACAGGAATAGTTAGCAATTCTTGAGAAAAATACACAGTAGAGGAAGATTCTAACTCTTAGCATTACGCTGAATTGTTAAAAAATTTCACTAGGTTCTTTAATGCCTATATTGTTTGGTGATGAAAGAATTTTTAATACAAATTATCTAGAGCAATAAAAATTGTGCACATCACAATGCCTAAAGGAAAAAGTAAAATAAGAGAATAAAATAGTATGTATACATACGAAATCACGTAACATTACGAAACAAACTATACAAATTAAAAATTGAAGTTGCTAATCCATCACTGTATTGATAAATTTGTGAATCAAACTCTAAAATGGATTATTTCAGCACATGTACAATAGCATAACATAACAACCATTAACTTCCAAAGCATTTATCATTCAACTATGACCCAAAACATTAGCAGTAGAGTTAAATAGACAACATTTCATTGTTTTAAATTATGGAAATGTAAAATTTCTCAAAATAATGTAGCATTCAGGTCACCTAGAAAGTTTTTGATTTGGCAACTCAGCATGAACCAAAGTACAGGGACATTTCATTACTATAAAACACTTACTATAAAGAAGTGTTAACTGACTATTGAAGAGATGGATCCACAGAATCAACAATATCTAAAAGTTAAACAAAAACAGAAAATAAATATTTTTAATGAAAGAAAACAATAATATTGCAGAACATTAGCAAAGTACTTGTGGGTGCAAAGAAATAACAAGCATGGTGCATTAGGAATTTCTTATTCAACCTGCCATCTAAGCATAATAATGCACTATATTGATGCAACAGCTTTCCAATCCTAAGATTATGGTTGCCTCAAATCATGATACAAACTAAACAAAGACCTAATTAAATTCTGCACAAAGTGAAAGTGGCCTTCACAGTTGCATTAGAGTATGCATTAAAGTGGAGTTATCAAATCATGAATACACTTACTATTAAAGGGAAAGAAACTCACGATTCTGAGCCCACATATGAAGGGTAGCCATGGTTCCCAACAGGTAGTTCATGTCTGGCAGTCAAAGGTAATGAGCTCCATCCATTTCTATATGGGTACTGCATGCCTCGTGCTATCCCTGTAGGCCAGTAACATATGTCAGAATATTAGCAGCAAGATTCTTTCTCAATTAAAGTGCAACATATTATTGGAACATTGAATACATGTCTTATAGCACAGAATATAATTCATCAAACACAATTTTGCTTTAAAAATAATACATGAACATAAATTGTTTAATGTCAGAACTTGTGCTGAGCTATAGCTTTCTTCTGTTTAGGTAATAAAAACAAGAGATTACATTCCCTTTCAATAATTCAAAACAATACAAACAGAGACTTAAATTACTCATCTATGCCTAGTACTTCTAATGAAAAACAAGTTACTTTAAGTACAATAATTGTACTCACCAGGATGCATTGGTTGACTTTTTATAGCATCATTGCCAGAATTTGCAAGGGGATGTTGCTTTCTAGCAGGCATATCTACATGAGCACTAGACTGTCCATCATTTGAGGAAGTAGAAGAAGTGCTATTACTAGTACTTGAGGGTGAAAGATTGACAAAAGAGCTTGTATCTGCTGAAGCTTTGTTATAATTAACAGAGTTTTGGTTCATTGAAGAGTAGCCCCCTCCACCTCCTCCTCCTCCACCCCCACCACCAAGGCCAGTGATGCTCCAGGTAGGCAGGCTACTGATTGCATCATTGTCCCTGCCAGAAAGAAGAAATCAACTCAACATTCATCCAAATCTACCACTTACATGGTATCCAGTAGCAAGATGCAGCAGGCATGCTAGTTCAAGTTAGACATTTTCCACAAATGTGTACAAAATATTTTCCCCATGAGCACAATGCCACAAATGCTGTAACATGACTTATGACAGAAGACAGAGTTCTTTATACAGGATACACTAGTAGAACACACTGCATAGAATATATTATGTCAAAAATAAAAAATCATTTAAGTTCAGGCACAAAATACAAATGTGTGTAATATTAATTTAAAATGTGTAATTAGCCTTGTAAATTGAATTAATCAACATATGAAGAATTATCTAAAAAAAAGATATTGTTAATGCTTCTGAAGACTATTGAACTGTAGACTATGATCTTAATTGAAAGCATAAAAACTTGTAACAGTAAAACTGGAGTTTTAAATCAATTTTCACATAATAAGTTTTTATTTTTAATACAAAAAATTCAACTCTCCATCATTCAAATTATAGAAAATTTCAAACTTATACTGTAATTTTATCCTATCTCATGAGAATAGAAATTAAATGCAAGGATTTGGTTTCTTTTAAGAAAAAATCATTTCTCTCTTTCTACTGTTCAAATAATTGTAACATAAGAATAAATTTTAAGATATTTATGGTATTTTTGTGTGGTAGCTTTAGCACATCTAAGCAGTCTTGGAACCCAATCATTCTTGTCATTGTCTGAATACATAAAATTATGTTGACAGCAACAGTTACATTTAACATAAATCTACAATTACACAAATAATAATTTACTCAGACCTATGTTCATTCTGAAGGTTAAATAAAATTCTGAGCAGAACTTCTGTTCTGCAATTAAAATGAATAGATTCTAAGAGAGCTTTTGAAAAAAATGTTAACTCCAATAAATCTTATGAAAGTCTCTATACCGATAAGAAAACAAATCATTATTATTAAACTTGCATCACCCTAAACAATAATAACAGCATTAAGAAAACTTCAGCTTTAAGTTTCACTCAGAAATGACACACAACAATGATAACAGAATGCTACTGCACTTACCCTGCTGAAGGAAAATTTTCTCTCCTTTGATTAAGAACATCATGGCTTGAACTTTTCCTGTCAGAGAAACTCATTACATCTGCAAAGAAGAAAGTCAATAAAAACATACAAATGTATCATATGCAATGTGATATAGCTAAGTGAAGACATTTATACACTGCATTTGAAATTGTAGTATATATAATTGGTCTTAGATAGAATTTTTTAATTTTTTTGGACAGTTATTCTTCCAAAGGTTAAATAAAACTATATATATTATATACATTAAGAGAAGTACTAAATTAATAAATCAGAATAAGAAAGCTAACAATAAACTAGAGCAGTCTCTCACTCATTCAATCTACATGTACTCGACATAGAATAAATAATTTTTGGTCTTTCAAGTTTGGAATTAAATAATTAATCTTCATTGTCTTCTTGTATAGTTCATCATGGAAATGATAAAATTGTAAAAGACACTTTCTGAAGCAAATACTGAAAAAATATTTCAAGTTATGCTATTGATGATGATAGCTAGGAAAAAATACTCAGTAACTTCATTAGAAATAATTCACAAACTTCACCTCCAACATAAACAACAAAACCTGAACTTGAGAGCCGACAGCAGTTGAAGCCTTTGTTACGGTCTTTCACTTCAAAATACACACATGATACTCTGGCATCCAAGAGTATTTGGCCTGTGTGCTAGGTTCATCTAACATAATACTTAAAGGACCCTCCATGCTAAACGAAATCAACCAATTGAAGGCTTTCCTTTAAGAACTATCCTGTCATAAATAGACCATCATACTTAGACTTAAGGGTCAGCTGTGGCCTTTGTTACTGCCTTTAATTCCCTAGATTTTAGATTTAGAGCCAGTGTTTGGCTGGGGCCTTTGTAACAGCCTCCAATTCCCTTCAACACACACACAATTATCTGCAGGTAGTCACATTTAAAAAAACTGACCAATCAACATTATATCACTTACCCCATGCATGCACCAAGAAATACTTCATATCATTCATAACAGTTACATGAAATTCCTCATCCAGCCCCACAAGTTTCCATACCAGACTCCCCTTCAACATACCTTGCATTCCACTTGTTCTCTCCATACTGCTCATGGAACACATCCATGACACCCTCTCGCTCAAGTTCATATTTACTACATTCTAAAACTAAATGTTCAACTGTTTCCTTTACTTCTCTGTTACACTGTAGACATAACCTTGTATTCCCCTTATTCCGTCTCCATGTATGCTTATTCACACTTAATGCCTTACATCTGACGGCAAACAAAGGTTGGCTGTCAAAACTTCCATCATAAAACATTTCTAACCTTGGTAGATTCTTACTGGCATACCAAATTAAAGTAGTTTTCCCATTCATACTACACTTCCATTTGTTCAGACCATACTCTTTTGTCAGTTTTTCAATTTCTTTCTTTCACTTATTGCAATCCCACTCCAGTTCTTTACCTCCACGATTTCTCAATAACCAATCGTCCATAGGTCTTCCAATTCTAACACAAACTTTCTGAACAAAAAAACAAACAATCTTTATTTCCAATCGAGTACACAGTACATAGACATTAGTACATTGGTTTTTCAAATTCGTAAGGTTAACATTCTAAGAGTAAGAGTGATGGTGAGCTCCATGCGACGATCCCGGGAGGTTGATGGGCGTCTACATGGGCGGGGAGTTGAGTGCTTAGCGGGTTGAGTGCACGGCGCGGCGTACGAGAAATAACTCGTGTCCTTGGCCGGGTTCGAACCCGCGGTCTTTCTACATGAAGCAGAGACCCGATACAGAACACGGGCCGCAGACCACTCGACCACGGTGGCTGCCTTTCAAAATTTCTGCCTTCAGTTTTCTTGCATGCCCCAGCAAAATTCTCTCCTAAAGACTTTCACTCAAAGATTTGTTGAAGCCCCCTTTTATTCTCCATTCGCTCAATTCTCACCTTATAATTCAACACAGCATTTACCATCTTTTAGAAAACATACTCCACCCTAGGTCCCCTCTAAGAGCTTCTGCAGCCGTCCATTTCGTGGCGCCTAATGCGGCGCCAAACGCCCTACCCTATTCTGCAGCACCCGGAATGTAAAAATATCGTTAGTGGACTCGAAAACGGGTGTTAAGGAACGGCGTTCCCCATGCTAAGAAGGTTGATTGTATGAGGTTTTAATTTATACACTGCACATGTCCAGATTATTAGCTTTAATTTGATATGTAAATAAAGTTTGTGGGATAAATAGATAAAAAATAATTCTTGGGACCGGAAGGTATAAATATCGTTAGTGGACTCTAAAACGGATGTCAGGGAACGGCGTTCCCCGAAGTGCGGGTGGTTAATCAAGGGGAGTTAATTTATAGCCATACAGTGATTCTCGTCCATCGGCATACTCGTCCATCGGCATTCATTCCATTAGCATTCAGTCCATCAACTTTCAATCCATCAGCTTTCAGACTAAGACTTGGACTTGGGTTTTGGGGCCGGCGTTTGGCTGGATTTTAAAGCCCATCGATATTCGGTTCGATATTCACTCTATTGGCACTCAGTACATTGTGTGTGGAAGACGTGGTGGTGAAAAACGTGGTGAATTTGTGGCAAAACGTGAGTTTGTGAAGGTGCAGTTATCAAACTGAAAAAATACCAGAGGTCTGATCTATTGCACCAATTGATAGTTATTGAACGACTGTTTGGCAGTTGGGCTTGATTGATTGACTGTTTGGCAGTTGGGCTTGATTGATTGACTGTTTGGCAGTTGGGCTTGATTGATTGTTTAGCAGTGGGGCTTGATTGACTGTTTAGCTGGATTGGGTTTGGCTTGACTGTCTTGGCTGGATTGACTGCTTTAGCTTGGTGAATGTTTTTGGCTTGAGTGACTGTTTTAATATTTAAATAGATATAAGGAGAATACAGGCAGTGTACTTTGTTGTACTTATTTCTAGGTGAGAGCAAATTAACTTTACTAAATTTGGACACAGAATGGTTGTCGGTAAGTCCAAGAAGACAGGATCTCGTAGCATGATTGAGTGCAGGACATGCAAGATGTGGGTGGATTTGGAGTCATGCAAGGGCTTGACTGAGATGAGTCAGAAGGAGAGGAGTAAATTAGTGTTTGATTGCTGGAAGTGTATGGTGGATGAAAGAGTGAAAATGGCTGAGGTAAACATGAAGGAGGAGGAAATTACAAGGCTGAAGGCAGAGGTTGTGTTCCTCAAGAGAGAGTTGGAGAATGGAGGAAAGCTGAAAGGAGGAGAAAAGGTAAGGAGTTAAAGGAGGGTGTATGGTGATGGAAATGATAGCCTCAGGTGTGTAAGTGAAGGAGATAAACAGAGTATAGTAAATGAGAATATGAATGGGCCCTGGGCAAAAGGGAATGGAAGGAGGATGATTGAAAAGCATGGAGTAGATGAAAATGAACAGAATAGAATAAATGAGAAGATGCATGGTCCTTGGATAGAAGTGGGTGGAAGGAGGGTAAATGAGATGGATGTGATGAAAGGTGAACATGAGAAAGAGAGAAGAATGCAAGGCAGAGTTAGGCCGATGATAGGAATATGTGGGAATAGCATGGTTAGGAACGTTGATAGGTATGTAAGGATGGGTGGAAGTAGTGGATGTACAAGTATGAGAGGAAAACGAGTAAAAGAAATATGTGAGTATGCTGAAAAGGTTATTGATGACATGAATGAAGGCATGGTGATTGTACAAGCTGGTGGAAATGGACTGCTTGAGAATGGAAGGGAAGCAACAGTGAATGCAATCATGAAAGTGGTTGAAAGAAAATGAAAGAAGAATGTCAGAGTGGCTGTCACAGGTTTGTTGAGAAGACCGGCGTGTAATGAGGAGTATGAACAGTTACGCAAAGAGGTTAATAGAGATTTGCATGAGAAGGTACTTGCTATGAAAGCGGAGAGTATATGGAAGCGTGAGGTCGGTTCTAGCTTCCTGGATATGGATGATTTGATCCAGGCTGGGTGTTTCTTGGAAGATGGAGTCCACCTTTCGCAAGAAGGGGAGACAAAACTCTCCTAGAGATTCATTCGCTGGATCAGGACCACTCATCTCCTCATGGAGGGTAGAATGGACTGAAAGCAAGTTGATGAAAAAAGAGTAGAGGAATGTATGAATAATGTTATTAAGTTTGGATGCATAAATGTACAGGGATGGAAGGTAGGAAAGTTTGATGACCTGGCAGAAGAATTTGAAAAGGGAAGACTAGACTGTGTAGGTGTAGTAGAGACTCAGATGGAAGATAGGGTGAGGTTGGTGTGTAAGGAAAATAAATATTAAATGATAGGTAAAGGTCGTGTTAAGTGGCAGAAGAAGGGTGGAGGAGTAGGACTGATTGTAAAGAATGCTTTAAATTGGAAATTGGAAGAAATTTGTGTGGGAAATGAACTTGAGAGTGAAGATATTTTGGTAATGAGATGTAAAAAAGTGCAAGCAAATAAATGTATCATTCTAGTTGTGTGTTATATGACAACCATGGGACCACTAGCCCAGGAAGAGAATGTGAAGAAGTATACCATACTGGAAAGAGTAGTGCAAAAATTTAGCAGGTTCCCAGTGATTGTAATGGAAGACATGAATGGCCATGTTGGTATACTGGGAGAGAAAGTTAATGAAAATGGTCGTAAATTGATTGATTTCTGTGAAGGAAATGAGTTTGAAAATTTGAATGTCACAATAGGGAATGGTGTGCATACATGGGAGAATAAGGAATGGAAAGCAGCAATTGACTATATGTTAGTGAATCATGAAGCAAGACAACATGTCAGAGAAA
>VCRD01003059.1:0-31201 GCA_006783055.1 Trinorchestia longiramus
GACTAGGTGTGGTGCAGACTAGGTGTGGTGCAGACTAGGTGTGGTGCAGACTAGGTGTGGTGCAGACTAGGTGTAGGTTGGAAGGAGTGGCGGGCAAGCAAAGTAAGATAGTGCGCTGTCACGTTGCACAAGTTATTGATTGAGACAGAAATAGTGCAGACAGCGGCCATGTGTGAGGCTTGTGTCTCGTTATTACTGGCTTCTCATCAGAAATTCGCTATTTTTGCTTCCTCTCGCCCGTTGAAACGATAATTATGTTGCATCCTCTTAACCCTTTCACGACCAAATTATTTTTGTACTGATCAAAATATTGCGTAAATTACCACTTATCTGTACTAATCTCAATGTAATTGTGCCGTAATTTTAAACGAAACATTTAGAATATGGGACTAAAGGGAATGGTTTTTAAAGTTTGTTTGGGTCATATTAACCCAACGGTAACGCAGAAGTAAAGAGGCAATGATCCAGTGATAGAATTCATCCAGTAAATTTGCTACTGGATCATCGAACAGTCTCCATTAATTTATCGTATTCTGTAACATAAAAAACATACTTTCGTTATTGGTTGAAATTGTGTCGTAGATTGCGCTGCTATATCGTAAGGAAGGATTTTAATTTTTAACAATCATTCGTAATTGCTGGCAGGAAAGGCAATTGGGCGGACAGTCCTACGAGAAATTCATGAATGTTGGCCGTGTGGAATGAACTACAGTATAATACTATTGCCAAAACCAGCTCAAGCTTTCCTCAATTAATGTTGTTATTGAGAATTACAATCGCTTGGCAGCTGCTAAAGAAAATTATTCAACTCTGCAGTTTGTGTGATCACCAGAAGCAGTTCATCTCCATCCGTGTCTCTATCTCCTATCCCATTAAGTGTGATGTCTCACAGAAATAAGTTCCCCTCTCTTTCTCCCTCTCCTTCTCTTTCCACCCTCTCTCTTTCTCTCTCTCCTTCTCTTTCCACCCTCTCTCTTTCTCTCTCTCCTTCTCTTTCCATCCTCTCTGTCTCTCTCTCTCTCTCCCTCTTTTCCCGCTCTCTCCCTCTCCTCTTTTATCCCTCTCTCTCCTTCTCTTCCCACTCTCTCCTCTTTTCATGCTCTCTCTCTTCAGTTTTCACTCTCCCTATGGAGAAAGGTAACTCACGTAACACGACATAGCTGCTAGTTAAAGATCCTGCCTTGGACCAGTGATACTTTATTAATAAAAGGTATTGAGTGTTTCACTTGAGTTCTTATTGTTTCATCTCTACGAAGTTTTTGTTATGTTTACAGAGCACTGACACTCTTCAACCATGGCGGAAAGCATCGCAACACAACTCATGGATGAAATCGTTCCTGCTCTGGAGACCTCAGGAGGAAAAGTCACTGTGGTGGGTGTAGGTCAGGTAGGGATGGCCTGTGCCTTCTCTCTCCTCACCCAGAGCATCTGTTCAGAGCTCGCCCTGGTGGACGTGGCAGCTGATAAATTGAGGGGCGAGATGCTTGACCTACAGCACGGCCTCACCTTCCTCAGGTGAGTGCAACGCTTCTTTAAATAACTCGTACACCCACACGTGAAAATTCACGTTTTTTTATTATTTTTTTTCGTTTGATTTGCCAGTGGACGCGGGCTTTGCGAAGGAGTTTCTACATTGAAAGATGTGCCTTTGGTATCCACAATACAATGCTTACAATACATGTATACCCTACTTAATTTCCTCCTATTTAAATCCTTAAAAGCGTCACAGAGACACGGACCAAGCAAGCAAGCAACGTACTGTGTATTATTATGTACAGTAGAATTCCATAGTAAAAGTAGATGTCCGGAAATAATGTGGTGATTCCATGTATGGTTAATTGAAAGACTGAGTTCTAAATATCGTTTATTTCTAAGAATTGCTAGAAGCTTTAGCAACATAGAGATGATAAATGTAACAGTAATAAATTAAAATATATTTCTCTCAAGTCTAATAAATAATAATAGAAAAAACTTAACTGCAAATTGTAAATATTTACGTTAATAGTACATGGAGTAAATTACGAGAATGAATGCATTTTGAAATTCATTACGCGTACCTAACTTTTATTATTTAGTTTCATAGGCATTCATAGCATCTTTCACCGTTTCCCTTACTTCAGCTGCTTTCAGTTCTTTCATTTTTTTAATAGTCAAGCACCTTTGAAGTGATCTAACATGAATACATTCACTCGCTAAAAATTGTTTTTCCGTGAAGTTCACAACTTGCAACATTGATTTTTGTATAGATTCCCACATTATTGATTAATCATTGTTTTGTTCTGAGAAAGTAGAGCTGTCAGAATATTCTTCGTCAGAGTGTGGAACAGCATTTTTTGCTCTAGGGAAAGAGAAGTTGAAATATCCTCTTCATGTATCCATTCTCTAAGATCATCAGAAGTAAGAGTTTGAAGCTGATCTCCCTCAGGAATTAGTTTGTGTCTCATTCAATATTAAAGCTTCTTCTGCAGCCAAAGATTTCGAAGTTTCAACGATATCACTGTCAGTTTCACTTGTATCCCTATTTTTCCCATATAAATTATTCCATGCCCTTGAAAGGGTTGTTTGTTTCACAGTGTTCCATGATTCATCTAATGGGAAAACAGCATCCTTGATGTTAAAACTTGTCTGAAAATCTATAGGTTCGTTTTCCTCCAACATTCTTAGCATGAAGTTATTTAAAATAAAAAATAAATTTTCTGAAGTAAAAAGTTCACATTCAAGAAAAGCATTCAAATAAACCACAAGAGCATAAGAGGAAAACATGTCCGGTAATTAGATTGTTCGGATATCATGTGTCCGGAAATTATGTTGTCCAAATAGCTGTCCGGAAATGAGGACTTTTACTGTATTGGAATAGTGGAATACTTCTTTCTTAACACTTCCGCGCAAACCGAGGACTGTTATAGCGCTGACCGTCCCACGACAGGACGGCTATAGCGCTGACCGTCCCACGACAGGACGGCTATAGCGCTGACCGTCCCACGACAGGACGGCTATAGCGCTGACCGTCCCACGACAGGACGGTTATAGCGCTGACCGTCCCACGACAGGACGGTTATAGCGCTGACCGTCCCACGACAGGACGGCTATAGCGCTGACGGTCCCACGACAGGACGGCTATAGCGCTGACCGTCCCACGACAGGATGGTTATAGCGCTGACCGTCCCACGACAGGACGGCTATAGCCGTTGTCATGCGCAAAAGTATTAAGTACCAAATGTTACGTCCAAGAAAAGTTCACCAGGGAATTAAAATCTTGATGAAAAAGCGATGCAAACCGTAAACAAAAACGATGTTGCTCCTTTTGTTCTTTAGTGGCCACACAGAAGCTGAGTGAAAAATTGTAATGACGATCATCAAGCTCGAAAGCTCTCCCTCGCTGTTATTTTCAAATATGTATATGCTGTTTTCCAATAATTACTCGCAATATGAGAACGCACTGCACAACTTTATACGAACTGTATTACAAAACTTACAGTTGCAATCAATGTCCTAGCCATGTTCCGCCCTTTGTACTCACTACGGGGCTAGTGTGCGAGATCATCAAGGTAATCTCATTCTGATAGGCAATCCTGAATCGATGACGTACGTATGGCTAAAGCCAGCGGGGTGACAATTACACTAACTCCTGTATGTTTTATCTAAAGGGTTTTGTATTTCTACTTGATCGGCGCAGAATTAGGCAAAGAAGCAGGCCAGACGTATTTCTAATTATATGTGAACTACCTCGCGCAGAGCACACTGCAAGCTTCAGTGCTAAATCCCTCGTATATTCCAGTCAAACCGTTCACGGTGTCTGCTAGTGCTTTCAGGCTCGTAAGGGCGTGTCCATAGACGTACCATAGAAATGGCTGGCGGGTGGTTAATTGGTTACTGGCTGAGAATTTATCGTTCACTATCGTAATCGTCATTGTCAGGAGTGGTTGTGTAAATTGTGGGCTCGTGGTCTACAATTTAGGTTAGGTTAGTTTCACGTATTAACATTGTCGTGCTGCTTGGCATGGCGGGGGTGAAGGTTTGAACCTCTTTGTTGCAGCAACGTTGTGAAATTGAAATGATTCAACATGGTTGGCACTATCATAAAGAATACATCTATTAAAAAGAACAAGTAACGATGGTTAGGACGATAAGAACAAATATACCAGTGCAAACTCTGATTTATTAAATTACTTGCAGGAACATCAAAATCGACGCAAGTACAGACTTCGCAGTGTCAGCGGGCTCGAGAGTCTGCATTGTGACTGCAGGGGCCAGGCAGAAGGAGGGGGAGTCGAGACTGTCCCTCGTGCAGCGCAACACTGATATTTTCAAAGGCATCATCCCCAATCTTGTCAAGCATTCGCCTAACACCATCCTGGTCGTCGTCTCTAACCCTGGTGAGGATAATATGGTTAAATTTGCCATCATTTCTAATCTTGTCAAACACTCACCTGATACCATCATTGTCTCGAACCCTGGGGAGGATAATATCGTTGAACTTGATATTCTTCCTAAAAATAAAAGTACCGTGATCGTAACTTGTCGAAGTTTTATCAAGGGTTACATTTTCTGAGGTAACCTGTCTGCTCTTCTTAAACTGTGGTCAAGTCCATTCCGAGTAGTATAGGATAATTTGAACCGTGTGTTGTATTCCAAGCTCCAGATATTACTTAGCCCCGAGCTGGCTGGTTTTCTTTCTGGAGCTCACTGAACATCTCATGGAATGACACGGAATGAGAGTCTGCGGAGCAAGGAAGGAGTTCCCAACAGGATAAGGACGACAGAAGCAGGACTTAAACAATGTATACTGATACTCTATTCACCGTTGTGGTTTGGCTTACATTTAATGGTTTCGCTTCGCCGAGGCACCGAGAGAAACTGTGAGAGAGCTGTTGGTTTTACAGCGCAGTCTGTGATAAGAACTTGACCTGAAAATGAACTAGCAGAAGCTAGGATGGTGGTGGCGTCTGCGTAGCAAGCCCTAGTAAGGAACTAAGTTGGCTGAGGAGAAAAAAAAGAGATATATGTGTCGGAGCGTAATGGCTTAAGACAGAGAGGGAGGGAGAAGCCGATGCCACAAGGATAACAGTAAAATAAGAGGGGTCAGTAAAAAGTGTAACAGATGAAACATAGAAGTGAAAATGTAAAGAACATAAGGAGGCCAAAAGATGCCATCGCACGACTGTGTGAGTCCGAGTTTTGATTTAGGTATTGGGTGGGTGGAGAATGGAGATCCGTTAGGGCCTTGTATTTGCAGATGTATCCAGTTTTTACATTGATTTCTGTATTTTCTAATTTCTGTATATTTGTATATACATAATGTGTACACTTCACACAGATTGGGAGAATATGTATGCTCACAACATACAGCGACTGTGTATTTGTTTAAATTTTAACCTACTGTTCACACATTAACCTTACGATTAACTTTACCGTTAATGTATGTTTTACGATTGTAAAACATACATATACTCAAGTACCCCGTTATTAATTTCTTCTTTCTATATTATCTAATTTAGTTTGTTACTTTGCATTCCCAACACTAACTTACTCCACACAACCGATGTCGCGAAAATTGTGTTAAGTTATGAGACTATAATACTATTAAAATACAAATAAATGTATGCAGGAAAATAAAGGCTTCTCTTTGTTGTGTATTTATTCTGTTAAAATGCTACAGTGCATTCGTACCTCTTATGATGTTACGGTACATTTGTAACTCTTGTGATCTAGTAATTACTACTTGCATTTAACCACAAAATGAATCGAGTCATCATCGAAGTTTTGTTGAGAGGTGACTTTAAACAGTTGTTGAATTTGAAGAATGCGCGTAGTGCACCATGGATGTCTAAAGCAAATCAGACGAATTCAGCAGAATTTTTTCTCACGAATGATTTAAGAAAAACTTCATTTTACGAAAAGATGCAAATGAATACCGACCGGACGGAGCTCGTTGTGTAAATGTGTATCGACTGGACGGAGCTTGTTGACCTTTAAACTCTATTAATTAATGATGATTGTGTGAGTGTAACATGATTTGTATCACTGTGCGGTGACTGTGCAGTCGACATTCTAACATACGTGGCGCAGAAGCTGTCAGGTCTGCCCAACAACCGCGTCATCGGGTCTGGCTGTAACCTGGACTCCGCCCGCTTCCGCTTCCACCTCTCACAAAAACTCAACGTAGCCCCAAACTCTGCTCACGGCTGGATCATTGGTGAACATGGAGACTCCTCGGGTGAGTGTGTCGCAATATTGTGACACTAGCTATGTGTCGTAATCATTGTAACTCGAGCTGTGTGTCGCAATATTGTGACGCGAGCTGTGTGTCGCAATATTGTGACACTAGCTATGTGTCGTAAATATTGTGACACGAGCTATGTGTCGCAATTATTGTAACTCGAGCTTGGATAACACGGAGAGTATAATGGTGAACTCCTTTTTTTTAATCAGTGGTCGGGGATAGCAGCAGTCCTGCGGTGAGATTGTTCTGACGTTAGTTATTGTGAAGGTGTTAACTTCATTCTGTTCTCCTCAGAGCCATTCAGGAGCTAAACGCTGTATGGAAGCATCCTGAGCTGCTTTCAATAAATTTACCGGCACAAGTTTTGAAAATAATCTGAGTTTAATTTTAAGATAAGGTAAATATTACTCGTCTTTTTAATCGATTACATCTCATAGAGGTAGTCTGAAGGGTATTGGAATATTGCTACCAGAACATTGGGATTAGACGTGTAATTATTCCTGTTACCGTGTCCTGTTACCGTGTTACCAGAACATTGGGATTAGACGTGTAATTATTCCTGTTACCGTGTCCTGTTACCGTGTTACCAGAACATTGGGATTAGACGTGTGATTATTCCTGTTACCGTGTCCTGTTACCGTGTTACCAGAACATTGGGATTAGACGGGTAATTATTCCTGTTACCGTGTTACCAGAACATTGGGGTTAGACGGGTAATTATTCCTGTTACCGTGTCCTGTTACCGTGTTACCAGAACATTGTTAGACGTGTAATTATTCCTGTTACCTTGCAATCTTGTTGTATGCTTGTCTCACGTCGATTAAATGCTCACTAAAGCTACGCGACAATCCATACGTATAGTTCCTCCAGCATGTATTTTATATGCTTCACGGCATCGTTTTCTAGTTCATGTTTCACTATTATCTGTAACATCCTGGTCTACATATTCCGAGTCATTGAAAAACGTTCGTTATGCACAACCATCATATGTACATCTTCACTAAATTCTGTATAGAGCTTGAAGGTAGTTGCTTACAATTTTTAAAATTCCTGTTACATTTTTATTAAAAACAGGCTTGCAGTTAAGTGATTTAGCATATCAAGACTCTTACGGTTATACAACAACAAAATTAGAGGCTGGAAACTGCTGGAAACGGGGAAAAAATTTATGTAACTTGTCTATGAATTTATTGGGGCACAAAACATTCTGTTTTCCGATTGTTTTGTTTTTCCTACTTCATAGAGATTCTAATGCTTTCATGTTATTTTCATATGCTGATTTAAGTGATAATTTTTTCAGTCGCAAGATTAACGTTGTGGTTCTCTCATTTTATACTAAATGACACCATAATTATACCAATAACAATATCCTACTAAAACCGCTTCAATTACACTGTATCACAATCAGCGTTACGCCAATAATTATTGCGAGGTTTTACGTGTACTTCTCCACCTATCGGGACTTGATTCAATGTAAAAGTTAAGGCAAGTAGCTGTACAGAGTTCTTCGTGATTGTTCATTACAATTGTTATTAATGGCGTATACAGTGCCTGTGTGGTCGGGGGTGAACGTTGCTGGTGTGCGTCTGCGCGATCTGAACTCTAAGATTGGCACTGATGATGATCCCCACAAGTTCAACGAGCTCCATAGCGAGGTTGTTAACAGGTGAGCAACCTCAAACACTTCAGGTCTGATTTGATGTTGCGCTTTATGTGCATCTGTCAGTTCTAACAGAGCAGGAATTGCGAGGAGTATCCGCACTACTTCTGCGAGTTGTTGTCTCTCCTCTACACGGGTGCCACTGTAGACCAGTGGTTCCCAAACTCTTCGAATTATTTTACAAGGCGGTCCCTTACAACATACTTTTTTAAATCAGGGTCCCCTGGACGGTAAAATATATGTCATGATAATTATACTTTATACATGTTTAATGATAAGTATACGTTATACTTATAACTTATAATGAATATACTCTTGCAGTTCCCTCTTGAAGCCCTTTGTGGTCCCCAGTTAAGGAACCACTGGTGTAAAGGCAGGTATACGCTCAGAGATAGGTACCATCTATAAGTACGCTCATCTTGACTTCATTTAATTAAATTTTAATATAAAAATTTACATAAGAAATAATACAATTAGGTTGTCATTCCGAATCAGTTGTTTGACTGTTCCATCAACAATTATGTTTCTCAGTGGAGTTTATTTTTCTTTTCAATTTCGGTGAGGTATGTATGTACATTTGTAATGCGAGTACAATGTCTCATCACAGTGCGTACGAGATTATCAAGCTGAAGGGTTATACCTCCTGGGCCATCGGTCTGTCCGTTGCTTCCCTCGTTAGTTCCATCATGAAGAATCAACGACGCTGCTACGCCATCTCTGTCAATGTCAAGGTCAGACTTAAAGTGCTTGTCAAACTTCAAGGGTTTATTTGTGTCAAAGCTTCAACCATGACTCCATTTTTACTATTTTCTATTGTTATATGCACTGCTTACGAATTAAGGGTATCTATGTAACGAATTCAGGGTATAACACATGTAACTAGTAACCATATTGTAATAATCTTGCTCAGTTCGCAGCTTCAGTTGCAAGATTTTGTTTTTTCATGTGGTGTTGGTTAGAATTAATGACACTCAATGTGTGTCCCTCTGGTTACTCGGCAAATGTCGATACGATAGTCCGGTTCAGTCTAGACTAGAACATGTAGAGTGGATCGTGCGAGCTGCTTCAGTGATCGAATTTTTCAGTCCGTCCAGTTGATCTGTTCCCAACACATTTATCAAGATATTTGAATTTGTTTGGATTCTATAATGTATTGAAGTCAGGAATTGTTCTTATGGACTCACTGAAAAATAGAAATGTTTGAATAATTGATGATGACTAGCAGGATCACTTTACGCAAACCTCGTAGCACTTGTTCTCAGTCATAATTCTGAGATCTTTTTCGGTTAGAGCCAGCCTAGAACTTTGCGCAGAAGGAAAATTTGTTTCACAGAGGAGATTCTGTCTCATATCAGACTTACCAAAAGCTGTAATACCTGCAGGGTACAAGCCGGGTTTCTTTGATAAGGTATCGAATTTTACTTGAACGTATTCGTTTTTCAGCCATTTCTATTCCTCGTGCTCACTCATACAGCTTCTGCAGATAGCTTCTTAATTTTAATCGATATTGTACCTCCTAGTGAACTTTCAGATATTAAAAAAATAGGCGCTGTAAGATGTTTTACCCCTCGTAACGATTAAATCAGGAATTACATTGTACAATCTTGTTGAAATTATTAAGAGTAAGATGCATTCTTTATCTCTTGTATGACTTGAGTATTCCATTGCTATTGCGTAAATTTTAGCCCTTGATTTTCTTTTATTATTTCAAGGAGAAAAATGCTTTTTGCTTTGTTTCTGGTTGTCTCGAATACAAGTTTTGTAATGACCCATAGTAAGTATCGTCTTACAGATATTTAAGAATAGTTTAAGGCGATACAAGAACACCCTATGAGTGAGTCTTCATGCATGCAAATTTGATGGATGTATCGTTTGTAGGAAATTGTTTAACTTGGTGCATTTTTATGCAGGGCCACCATGGAATCGAAGAAGACGTGTTCCTGTCACTGCCGAGCGTGCTAGGTGAGAATGGGGTTACTCACGTCATTAAGCAAACTCTCACCGCTGAGGAAATTGCTCAACTTCAAAAATCCGCCAAAACCCTTGGAGAAGTTCAAGCTGGGCTCAAGTTCTAAGCTTCAATTTTTATCTCTCAATTGTAACCTTTGAGTCCTCCCTATTGAGGAAGAGGAGAAGCTGGTCATAAGACTTAAGACAATGGAAATATGTGCTTGGGGCTTAAGATAGAGAATTACTAATTATATCGTAATTTTCTTCATTCTCGTGTCAATAGATCTACTGCAATTTAATGTAAGATTATAGCTTGCAGATCATTTTAGGGTATTGCATTCATAGTCCAATTTTGCTTACCTTGTTTCGCAAGCTTTTCTTCTCGTAGTTCTTGCTCTTATCTGAGGGTAGAAGCCGTCTTTCATCTTACCACTTACTGATGACACATTTGAGGAAGTATACTGATTGGACAGTTCAAACGTTAAGGTTCAATCAAATCTTTTTCAGGAACGCTCGTGCCATGGATATAGTAATAGTTATTCAAGCTTATTTATGTTCGTAGTTAACCATTCCGTAGAAAGCCTTAGCTCCCTGTGCAACTCAGAATTTTGCATATGACTAAGGAAAGGCAGTTTTCTGGGCTTGTACAACCGTGTCGTGAATCTGATGGTTTCAATAGATTTGGTTGCTTGTCTTACTCAGTTTATGTGTAAGTGATCTTCTTTTGTTTATTAGCCTCCAATTAAAGTGTATTAATTCAAGCAGCAAATAGCGAGTTATTTAAACTTCAACTTTGGAGTCGATGGTGTTTACTGATAGAGGTCGCTTCTGAATCTCTCATTCACGAGTGGCTACTCATCTTTAAAATGGAAGAAGAGACTTCGTTTCTTCACTCGATCATGACTCCTGTTTATCATCTCTATTAATATATCTCATGCTCCGAAATTACTGTCGTTCAAAAAGTTTTCATACGAAACAAGATATGAATTATCTATGCCTACGGTGTAAGTGTGGTTTAATTATTCAGTCTTCGAGAGTGACGATTTTGTGCTGCCATTGGACATTTGATGTTGAGCATGTTGTAAAATACATGAATGTCTTCATTACCTATCATGCAAAAAACGGAATGTAACTTGGTATCGTGCACATTTTTACTTGATCTGTTATTATAACGTTATTACTGAGCAAAGTTATCAAGAGTTACAAATGAACTAAGTGTTAGTTCGCATTGTAAAATTCTGTTTCGAAAGGTAAAAATTATCACCTTTGCTTTTCATAGTCTAGACCTAAACAGTTTATTGTTTGGATGAAAGTAAGAACATGTAGTCGATTCAGAACAAACTGTTAGAAAGCAGTGTATTATTTTGCTATAAAGGCTAGTTTGGAGTTGTAATTTCGTTGTCCGTTTAGTTTTTGTCTAGAATATATTAGTAGTGTGTGTAGTAGAAGGTTGTGTGTTAGTGAACAGTATTCATGACTTCATTTGCGAGTATTTATTATTTTTCTTGGTCTCTGTTGAAGTTCATTAAATCATCAGTATTAACTTTTAGTAAGCATCATTCGGTTACGCGTCAGTCGAGTTCCTTGGAGATGTCATTGTAACGATGACAACAACAGTTTTGTTCAGTAATCTTTCCCATTTTTCCGTTCCAACGGATTCTCGAAGAGCGAGTGTATTCTTTTGCGCGGATGTAGGTTAAAAAGAAAACGAAAAGAGAATAAACATTTTATTGCAATCAAGTTCATACATGACATATACATTAACAGTGTAAGTTAACAAGCGGGCAAGAACGCTTGTTCTAGTATATTTCTAGAAAAAATATCAGTTTTTAACATTTGGAGCCTCAGTATTTTCAGCGAAAATATTCCCCAAATAAGCCAAGTTGAATTTATCTCGTTTTCAGGTTCCTTTTTTCTAACTTTGTTCTTTGCATTGTGAAATATTTCTGAAAAAATAATATGAAACAAATTATGTAACTAAGAAATTAGTTGTGCATTATACTGGAACTTGTGTAGCTGTTGACGTCTTTAATTGTCCAAATTTTTCTCTACGTTACCTATTTAGTTTAGTCACGTGACTAAGTTTATCATTCATTGCTGTCTAATTCTGTCATTGTTCCTGAACCTTTATCACGCTTGCACGTTAACTAGAAAAGTGCACTTATTCAACAAGCCTAAAATATGGATTGATTAATGTACCTCTTTGTATTATGGTAGAGACGTACAAGAGATCATGTAGAATCTCGTATAACTATCATTTTCCTTCTTTGAACCTACTTATGGAGGTAAACTTATAACAAAGTTGCTTTTTTGCTTCAATGCCCAAGCGTAGAATGACTCCTGGATTGTTGATTGTTTTTTCCGAATCGACGAATAGTAAAAATTTTTAATTAAGTGAAAACTTTTCTCACTTGAGTATAATTAATTTGAAAGTGTAACCCTCAGTGCATAACTTTGTAGACTCGCTAGTTCATTGCAGAATCAGTAACGACTTCGTTGTCAATGTACTAAAGGATAGAGAGGCTTATTAAGTGTAATACTCACGGAATTTGGAAGCATTAAGTATAGTGTTATGATGCAACGAATATAAAGTTATGGAATCGTTGTATTTCCAAAGTGACATGCTGTCGTTTGTCTCCCGTAATTGCAGGTAACCACTTCGCAGGGTTGTGTAATTTTGCTGGTGGGGTTCACCAATCAAAACCATCAATATTATAGGACTAGATAGTTCCCGTGGAAATTTCACGGTTTAGAGATCATTAATTTGAAATTATTATAAAGACGAAAGTATTCAGGATTTACGACGAATTATTGTGTTTTCTATGAATATTTGTATGAATATATACAGAACTTTCATTCTGTATCTTATCTACCGATCACATGGCCTAGGTAGTACCCGTGGAAATTTCACGCTCTAAAAGTAATGAAATTAAGGATCTATGAAATAAAATACAATTATCAGTTTTGCCCGTGGTACTATCAGAACCAGATTATTTCTCATGGATATATACAGAACTTTTATTAAGAATCTTGTCCAGAGATAACATGGCCGCGTAGGAGAAGAAAGCTAATGACGTGAAAAAGGGCGTATTATTGTAATCCAGTGCTGGATTACAATAATTCTATGCTTATAATACGTGTATATCCGTTCTGATATCAATTCAATAAATTTTCTTCGGTAATAGATAGGAAGTAATGGAGCGGACACACTCATATATGTAGAGGCAGATAGAGATAGAGAAACTGTATTATATAAGGTTGTCTTTTATATTCATAATGGGAGTATTGTGTTCATAATTCCTTTAATGTATTCATTGCCCGCTGGAAATATGCCACAAGAAACAAATAAATTAATCAAACTTCGAGAAATGATAATCTGATTGGTGTTATTAAATTGATGGTTAATATTGTAATTAATTGGGTATTTTAATACAGAGAATTTATTTTCAATCTATCACGTTTCTTCAGTAGTACACAAAATGGTAGAGTTATGTTGTAGGTATAGCACTCCTATTTTCCAAAGTCCAGAAGCTAATATTCTTTATATATGGTGTTAATATCCGACCAATGCTCATAATAATAGTTCCATTACATCAAAACATGATTAGCACTTCTATTAAAAACACCTGTAAACGTAAAGCTCTTCCGACACGTACCAAATCTAAATATATGCTCTACATATTCATGAAAATTCATTAAATTCAATAAATTTCTACATAGTCATGATATTTTTACATGCTAAGTACAGTTAAACACTTGATATAGAACTTACTCATCAGTCAAATGTCAAATTAGAGGTGAATACAAAATGTAACAGTAGGGGAGATAGTTAAATATTTGTTCTTAAATCCGTAGAGTGTTGTGTTCTGTTAGCTTGAGATACTTAAATGTTTGATGTAAAGTCCGAAGACTTATTTATTTCTGTTTGATGATCTAAATACAACAGGTAACAGTGCTGTTAATAATAGCTTGTGATAAATAGGTGCTATTCAAAGGGAATAACCTTAGAATAGCACCTATTTGGAAATTCTACGGCCTAAAAGGGATTAAATTAGAGTTTTCGATCCATAATTGCGTTATGGGTTTGATTAGATTTAACTAATTTGAAGTTATTATGAAGACGAATGTATTGAAGATTTACGAACAATTATTCTGCTTTAAGGGAATATTTTTCATGAATATATACAGAAATTCTCTTTGTATCTGTGAATGTCTGCCCCATTACTTCTTATCTATTACGGATGAAAAATTATTGAACTAAAATCAGAGCAGGTATATATGTGTTATAAGAATTGTATTGTGGATACCAAAGCCGTTGGATTACTATGACATAAAATAATTTTTTCTCGTTATTGGCCTCTTACTCTTACATGCCATGTTATCGGTAGATAAGATACAGAATGGAAGTTCCGTATATGTTCATGAAAAATATTCCCTTCAAGCAGAATAATTGTTCGTAAAGCTTCAATACATTCGTCTTTATAATAATTTCGATTTATTCAAATATAATCCAATTTTTTCGCTCTCAGCTTTATACTTTTTTGGTAGAGGAAAGGCCAGTTCCTTCATATTCTCAGTGGTAAGATGGTATTGAGGTATCTTGTCACCGAGTGGGTAGCAAGAGAGTTGTGGCAGGATGTATGCAACCACAGAGGCTGCATAGCTGGACTCCCGACACGTTCTCAAGAATTCTCCACGCGCTACACTTCTCTACACGTTCCGGTTCTCTACTGGCAAGACACTGGTGCACCAGTACTCAACGTTAAGACGTGAGGAAGCGCGATATAGAATTAATAACAATAGAAAGAATACTAAATACAAGTTATTAAACTCATTCTGTCTCCGAGGCCTGCTCTCTCATGCAGCCCTTGAATTTTCTCTGCTTTTAATGCAAGAAACAAGAAAAATGTCTGAGTAGACATAACTGATTATTTTCTGTGAATTTTACATTATCGCTTCGTGTTCGTTCGAGCATCTACCTCGAGTCACAAGATGAACAGACACTTAGACTTGACTTGAAAGCAAGCTGTGACCGGGACCTTTGTTATCACCTTTAATTTTTTCTGAAACACACACAAACGACAGGATGGCATCCCAGAGTTTTTCGCCTATGTGCTAGGGCCATCTAAAATATTTCCTCAAGGGCCACCCTGAGTCGTTTCATGCAAAAGACCGAGACTTAGACTTAGACTTGAGTATCTGTTTAAACTGGAGTCTTTGTTAAGGCCTGTAATTCCCTCTGAAAACACACACATACAGCAGCGTCGCGTCCTAGGGTTTTTCGCCTGCAAGCCTGAGTCTAAAATAATTCCTCAATGGCCACTTTGAGTTATTCCATACAAGAGAACCAGCCAAGTGAGACCATCACACAATTGTGGGAAGAAAAGGAACTTTATTTAAAACAGAAATAAAGTATGATCATTAGTATTATAATCTTGGCATTAAGAATTTAAAAACCATGATACATATCATGTATGTCTGATTGGAATAATTTTTTCTTTTTCTTTCTTGTTTCCGTAAAGGATTTGGTTGAAAATACCGCAAAACGTCTGTCCGCTAATAGGTACTGTGAGGTGTGCGAGTCGAACGCGAATGCCTGTGCTGAAGAACAAATTGGGTGGAAAAGGGTTTATTGAAGAGATGAGAGGTGTAAAAAATTTAGTTTTTGAAAGCAACAATTTGAGAAGAATTTTGTAATGAGCTTAGTAGACTTGAGTGGAATAGGGAAGGAGTTCTGAATTATCTGAATAAAGGATAGTAAAAACGTTGTATGATGTAGCAGAACAAATGATTAGGGAAGTGCAGAAGAGCTATAGAAAAAGTAAAGTGGTTCACAAGAGAGATAAAATGTGAACAAATAACAATAAAGATTTTGAATAAAAACCAACATAAAATGCAAAAACTATGAAAAAAAGTATTACAGAAGTTGAATGGCAATGTTGTACATTAGTAGGGAAGACTAAGCAATGAGGCTAAGTATAGAGTTAACAAGTATAAATGTGTTGGAAGAATGTAGAAGTGCATTGCTATCCCTAGTGCAGTCTACAGTATAAATATTATGGCATTAACCAGAGGAGATCTTAAAAAGTTGGAGGTACTGTAGAATAAGGTAGGGCATTTGGCACCCCTAAATGAATGGCTGTAGAAGCTACTCAAGGGGACCTAGGATGGGGTCTGTTTTCTGAAAAAATATTGAAGGCTGTGTTGAATTATAAGGTGAGAATTGAGTAAATGGAGAATGAAAGGTAGGTTAAACAAATTTTTGAATGGAATTTGAGTGAAGGTCAATGGCAGAAAATATGCTGAAGGCATGCTAGAAAGCTGAAGATTCAGAAGATTGTTTGTGTTAAAATTGGAAGATCAATGGATGATTGGTTACTGAGAAATAATGGAGGTAAAGGACTGGAGTTGGATTGTAAAAAGTGGAAGAAGGAAATTGAAAAATTAACAAAAGAATAAGGTTTGAATAAATGGAAGCATAGCAAGATTGGGAAGATCACTTCAACTTGATGTGTCTGTATGACTGTACTGAGGTTTAAAATGTCCTATGATTGAAGTTTTGGCTGCCAACTCCTGTTTGCCATTAGATGTAAGGCATTAAGTGTGAATAGGCATATATGGAGGGGAAATGAGGAATAATAGGTTATTCATGCAGTGTAACAGAGGAGTAGAGGAAATAATTGAATGTATAATTAAAGATCAATTGAATTGATCTTAGAATGCAGTAAATATGAGCATAAATGAGAGCTTTATGGTTGTGGTTTATGAACAGTATGGAGAGAACCAGTAAAATACCAGGTGTTGTGAAGAGGACTTCAGTATGAGCTATCATGTAGGGCTGGATGAGGAATGCAACTTGATTGTCATGGAAGCAACAAAGGATTTCTTAGTGCATGCATGGAATAAGAGACATTTGTGTTGAAGAGTCAGTTTCCTGGATTAGAGTGTGACTACCAGCCAAGTATAAAGGGCTGTATATGATGAGCTAGATCTTCCAGTGATGCCCTTATTTGGGTGGTTAAATGATTAGATGCATGAATGTTTTTCTTGAAATTGGTTAGGAAAACTAGTGATTGAAGTGAACAACATTGCAGATAATCTTGTCTCAAATTATTGACCTTTCATGAAAATTTTTTAATGAATTAAGAATCATGTAGATTATGGGTTTGCTGTGGTATTAATGTTTTAATCTTGTTAATGCATTAGCCTTGTACTAAACAATCTTTAAACAAACAATCTTTATTTCTAATTAAGTACACAGTACATAGACATTTAGTACATTGGTTTTTCAAATTCTTAAGGTTAACATTCTTAGAGTAAGGATGATGGTGAGCTCCATGCGACAATCCTGGGATGTGTCCATGGGTGGGGAGTTGAGGGCTTACCGATAAGTGCGAGCTCACGGCGTGAAACAAGAAACAGCTCGTATTCATTGCCAGGTTTCGAACCTGCACGCAGTCTTTCTGCACAAGCAGAGACCCGATACAGAACACGGGCCGCATACCACTCGACTACGGTGGCTGCTAAATGGCATAAAGAACTAAAGAAATTATGATCAAGCTGTTGGGTATAAATACTTATTTATTAAAAGGATTTCTGCAGTAGTTAGAAAATCATCTTTTATGACCATTTTGGTAATTTTTGTTTGCTCTTGCAGCTAAAAGTACCAGGAATACAGTACATGCTTGTAAGAATAAAATTTAACAACTGGAATTGTGCTTCATTTGACTCTTACATATTTCTATTGCAGGCTGTTTATGAAGCATTAGATGTTTTTTATAGGAAATGGAAGGAGCTAAGTTCACTTTGTGTTTCTCTAAAGTAATAGAGAAGAAACAATTGCAACCTTCAGCTCTTAAGTCAATTCAAGACAAACAAGTAGGAAGTAAACAGGAGATCATTGAATCTATTGAAGGAAATGTAATAAAAAGGTAAGTCGTCCAGGAATGTTTGCTTGTAGTTAATGTGTTAGGGTGCTTTTTATTTTTGATTTTTAACATCAGAAATGAAGGTGTGCTTATTTTTTTCTTTCTTGTGAAGATCTTCAATTTTTGTTATTAATTTCAACAATGGTGATTAAGATTCAGTTCATATGGATTTAGTTTATTAAATTTTTAGATTGACACTTTGTTTATGATCAAAACATTGATAATGTTTAGCTGTGAAAAATTTTCTGTTTAGAAGTGTTCATAAAATAGTTTTTGTTTCTAATATGTGACTGTTGCACAAGATATATTATATAACAATTTGTCATTATATAATGCCTTGAGTGCTTCTCTATTTGACAAGTTCATCCTTATCAAAACACTAGGAACTGAGCAGCACCTGTCATAGATGATTTTTACATTGTGGCTCAGTGATTAGGTAGAGCTTATCTTCTGGTCTTTTGATTCATATTAGTATGTCTTGACATACTGATATTTTACACAATATCTACCTTCTTATAGATGCTTATATAAGTATGTGCAGAAGTACAAATATTTGCACAATGTTTACTTTGTTATAGATGCTCATACAGGGTGGGCCAAAAGTAGGGTTACAGATACTCTATTTATTATCTGTTTAAGTGTTAACTGTAACTTTACTTTTGGTCCACCCTGCATTAGTACACATAAAAATGATATTTTACACAATTTGTATCTTTGTATAATGCCTTTGATTGTCATGTGCTTTTGTCATTATGGATTTTGTTATTTTATTGTGCACATTGAGACAATTAAAATACCTTTTTACAATTATTTTATTCTAACCTCAGTGCAGTCTAATCAGAAACCTTTTTAATTTTTTGATATACACAGCTGTATTATTAATTAATGCTGGAATATGTAAATTTACCATTTTAATAATTGAATATTTTACAGCAATGCACCACCAGAGGAGGAGCTTGTCATCCCTCTGTTGCAGCAAGACCAGGAGCCTCCAGTGCATGCAAGAGCCAAGCAAAGAAAGACACGGTCAGAACAAGGTGTCCAGGCACACAGTCTCCATGCTGTTCCACATGGAGAACTTACACTGGAACAGCAGGCTGAACAAGCTCTGCTCTCAGGTAGCTTTATGGAAAATGTCAATCATATTAGCTTCATAGCTGTCATGTTTATGTATGTATTCGGTTATCTACTGCTAGATCAAGATTTTGTTTGAATGTCTGTATTCAGCTGTTTACATATCCACTAATTTAGTGTTCTCCTAAATTCTTTTTCATGCAGAGGCAGCTGATTTAGACTCGCGAGCTCAGCATGCCTCATCTGATGCCAGCATTCCGAGCCAGACTGAGCTTAAAACGTCGACAACTCTGGGCTCTGTTCCTACTTTAGACGATTTTGAAGAGGTAATTTTAGCACACAGTAAATAATGTTGAAGCCTATGTTTTTTGTTAGTATTTTAGTTAATTTTTGCCTAGTGGCCATTTTACATTACAGATTTTTTCTTATGAATGTGTCAAAGGAAGTTATGAATAAGATTTTAGGATATTAAGGACACATCAAGGGATTTGATGTAATAAACTCTCAAGTCATTGAAACTGGACAAACAATATCGTAGTAATTGATGTAAGAACATGGCAGTTTTACACATATCATTTGAAGTTAAAGTGATAATTATACAAAGATTCACTATTGAAAGTGAGCAGTGACATGAATTTTCAGGAATTAATAATTTATAGGAAATAACAATGTAAATTGTCCTATTTTTTACTTTCATATCAACTCCTAATTTTGAAACTTTACTTTGAATCGTTTTCCTACAATTATTTGTGACACATACAGGGGTTGGACAAACTAATGGAGACACCTTGAAAAATCAACAATATATATTCTAATATGGTCTAGGTCCACTTTTTGTAGCAATTACTGCCTCAATTCTCCGAGGTATTGATTTATACAAATTGTGATTTGTTTCCTAAGGAATTTTAGCCCATTCTTCAGTTAAAACAGCCTCCTGTTATTTTAGAGACGATGGTGGGGCAAATCGACTTCCTACTTGGATCTCCAAAATCGACCATAAATGCTCAATAATGTTGAGGTCTGGGGATTGTGGTGGCCAGATAGATGCTCAACTTCATTAGAATGTTCCTCGTGCCATTCTTCTAGGCATTATCATCTTAAAAGATGACGTTCCCCTCTGGAAACAGTTCTTGAACTATATAATGAACTTGGTTGCCCAAAATTCCTATATAGTCTTGGCTGTTAATTCTTCCATGAAGGGAAATCATTGGCCTAGCGGATTTCCAAGAAATAGCACCCCAGATCATCACAGAGCCCCCACCAAGTTTTACGGTTGGGAGAAGGCAGTCTGGATTAAATGCTTCTTTCGGCTGTCTCCAAAGGTACACTCGGTCGGAGATCCAAAGTAAGGTAAACGATGATTCGTCAGAGAAAATCACATTTTTCCACTGCTCGAGAGACCAATTCTGGAGGTTTCTACACCACTCTAAACGCTTTGAAACATTTATCTTAGATAGCGGAGGTTTTCTAATTGCAGCTCTTCCGCATAATCCAGATTTGTGCAGCTCCCGACGAACAGTTTTTGTGGAAACTGGGTTCTGTAGGTGTTCATTGAGCTGTGCAGTGATTTTAGGAGCCGTGGTCTTGCGATCCTCTCTAACAATTCGATTTAAAGTCCGAAGGTCTCGTTCAGACAACTTCGACTTTCGGCCAGACCTGTGCTCTGCTGAGGACGTTTTTCTTTCTTTTTAAAAGGCAGTCATTACTTTTGAGACAGTACCTCTTGAAACGCCAAGCATTCGGGCAGTTTCTGTTAAACTAATGTCTGCCACACGAGCACCAACAATTTGGCCTCTTTTGAAAGTCCGAGAGGTCTACCATTTTTATAAATTATAACCAATTTTTTTTAATATCTGTAAACAAGTTATTTTAAATAAACATATAAAAAATAACAAAACTAAAAAACAAAAAACATTAAATTATGTCAAGTTTTGATTGTTTAAAACATGTTCAAATATCATGATGCCAAAATGTTATGTGTTTCTATTATTTTGTGTTTCCCCTGTATATACACAAGTAATATAACAATTTCACAAATTAGTGAAAAAATTTAGAAATTTGTTTATTAAAATACAAAAATTTCTTACAAATTCAGTGATGAATAGTGTCTTATCTGTAAGAACTTTGAGCAGTGAGTTACTGAATTTTGTTTCAATTTTTTGCTTAGTGATATACGTAGTATGTCACATTACTCAACCTGTTTTCTGCATGACCTTTGTTTGAATTGTAAAGAGCTAAGTTACCCACATACTTCTAGTGGTTATACATTGGTTGCTATTTACTAGTATGGAATTCTTGTATTGAAATGTAATTTATACATGCCAGTTTCTGTTTGCACGCAGGTAGGAGTGGATAACTTTGGTGCTGCTTTGCTGCGCGGTATGGGCTGGAAGAAAGGAGAGGGCGTGGGTTCTGCTCGAAATAGAAAGTGAGTTTCTGCAAGACCTTTATTTCAAAGTGAGAGTAGTGAAGGAAAAATGAAGGTAGGAATTATGGAATATGAGGAAGAGCTGTGATGACCACATTGTAACTTGTTTTCATGTAGGGTGAGGGCAAGTGCTATGCTTCATCAGGTTTTGATAAAGGCTATGATGATGCACCTTTTAATTACATCTTGAACTCTTCGGATCGAAATTTATTCTAAAAGCAATCGCCGATCCTTTAACTCAGAACCAGTTTTCCCATGTTGTGTCAATATATATCGGTGACTTTTTGTTCAATATTAAGGCCTTCGTTTTTCCACCAACTATATGCTAATAAAACTCAGGTAAGTGGTTGGTAGATGATCAGGTGAGTCTAGAAAGAGAAGTATGTGTACTTACAGAAGTGTGGGTTGTGCTTTGAAATAAGATAAAGAAATTTTTGACAACCTCTGTTGTAGGATTGTTTTTGATTTTGTATGTTAATCTCTGTTATAGAATTGTTTTTTATTCTTTATGGTGTGCTGTTTTCTTGGATTGGTTTCGACTCTTTTTCAAACCTTGATCTTAAAAAAAAATTCAGACCATATCCACTGGGCAGTATGTTTGTTAATCATGTGAAAATACTTTCCTAATTCACATATGAAAATGGCTTCCTGATTCACATGTGTTAATGCTTTCCTAATTCACATGTGAAAATGGCTTCCTGATACATATATGAAAATGCTTCTCACACAGCATGTGCAAGTCCTATAAAGCTGATGCATTTCAGATAGTTATTTGTAGAATTTACAAGTTTTCTAGCCTATAACTCTATACATGAAGTTGGATAATTCAATTAACTTCGTTTTTCTGAAGCTCAAAAGTTTAGTTCAATTTGAATACAAAATTTCTAGGCTTAACTAGCAATGATTTAAATTTTAGAATGTTCTGTGTGCAGCATTAGGGATTTCAAGTCTCAGTAATGCATTCCTTTATCTATTTCTGTAGTTGTGATAACCGTGTTCTTTCTGGTAACAGAGTTGTGTCTATCATTGAAGCGTCAAACAAGACACTGGGTTCAGCAGCGTTACGCTCGAAGGCAGGGTTGCTGAAGCAGCAGGGCACCCATGAGCAAGAGGAGCAGCTGTCCCTCAACAAGGGCTCCTATGCTCTCATCAGTGCAGGCAGGCACAAGGGCAATTATGGCATAGTGAGTGATCATGCTGTGAGCTGTTGTTTATAGTTTATAGATGTGTTTACTATCTCTATCTATTATTAATTATCTTTCTATTTAATTAATGTAGGATGCTGGTATTTTGCAAAATTGGTGTCTGACAGGACTGTCTTAACCCTTTAGGGCACGGTGGGATATTAAGTAACTCACCAATTTAGGTACATTTACCTCTTTTTTATGCTCAAATTTTTTACCTCAACGAGTTAAATAATTTTTCTGCATAAATCTTTATTTAATTTTTTGTTTTGTGGAGATCCTTGCTGCCATTGTCCTTTCACCCTCAGAGTGCAAATGGGGGTTGTGCTCTTTATATATTTTAATTTTTTATAAATATTTTTATTTGTACTATACCATGTTAGTTAATTTGAATCTCCTTTCAACTGAAAATGTACACTAATAATTGGAGTACTTTAGAAATGCTGATGCTATATTTAAAGCAGATATCTCTACACAAGTTATTTGGTGTGAAAGAGATGTTCATCAATAAATTTGTGTATTTCAAATTCTGAAATCCAATATTTATTGTAGGGGATTTTGCCCTTAAAATTAACCTTTTTAAATGTAATTTTGATTATTTGATATGCTCTTCTCAAATTAATAAAATGAATAAAAGTGTGAGGATGCATGGCTGATATAACTAATACGTTGCCAAGATATATGCCATTATGTATAAGGGATTCAGTGGGAAATATGCCAAATTTAGTCACTACAAATGATGAAGCCATCCCTCGTAGAGAGAGGGAATTGGCAATATTACCGTTCTGTTTGTTTTACTTCTCAAATCTTACTTGAGCTATTGATGTTACTGGAGTATTCGTTACTTCATATTTCCTTAAGGCTAACGCACATTGTTATGCTGTGCATATGAAAGCGTGAAAGATAAGGGAATTTATTTCCACTTTATATTCTTGATTTCCTTACGATTCACCAGAAAAAATGCTTTTAATTTCATGAAAGTATTAAATTCTATTTTGAAATTGGATAATGCATCACTGCTAATGATTTAAAATTTATTAGGGAATTAATTATATAATTGAAGGCAGCATGCATCGTATGCTATGATGGTGAGTCATATTATATGGCTGCTTATAGTTGCTGAATGCTAAATATTTTAAAGTACAGCTTGGTGATGCGAGACACTCCGTGCTTCTTTGAATTCAAAATAAATTCCATTTCTTCTCTTGACTACAAGAGTTTGAAGTACATTTATTTGTTGCTGTTCTTTATTCACGATGCAGTAATGAGGTAATATATGTACTTTATTCAAGGTTTGATGGTTGTTTGGCTTAATTCAAATCATGGCTTCCAGGTGGAGAGTATAGAGGAAGACCACGTCCTGCTGAAGAAGGCAGTGGGCGGTACTGTGGTAAGGGAGGTTGAGGCAAATCTCACTCTCGTAACCAAGGAGCATTACTCAGACTCAAGCCGCGTCATCAACAAGGAGATGTTCGACAAATTTAAGGTAGTCAAACTACGGTTATGTTTGCCTTCATCTTGAAAGCATTTCACTGACTTGATCCACCTCTGTGATAAATTTCTTGATAACGTCTGATGGTAGGAAGATATGTTTTGTGAAAACAAGTGTTTGATATGTTTTAAGTATGTCTATATTTCGTGATTTTTCCTTGATGGTTGGCACAAATTTGTATTTAACAAACTCACCAAGTAGGAAAACAAATCTTAGGGTGCAACAAATTTAACCTGGAGATATTTACGATGTTTAGTTTTAAAGTAGTGCATGCTTCAACAGGTTTCCGTTCTTGTTCTGAAAAAATTGACAGGATTCAAACGAGCTAAAAAGCTATGGCTTCTTGGATTACATCACATTCTTCCATTCCTCAAAAGTTCAGTTTTCTGATATCCTCGATTACTAACCTTAGAGTGCGAGTTTGTTAAAAGAAGCTTTCAATTTGCATCGCTCCCTGGAACATAAACTTTATGGAGCTCCCTTTGTGCTGAGTGTGTGAAAAATTTAATGATTACCCCTAAGTCGTTCTAACGTTCGTTGTTCTTCGTCAATGAACAAAGATTTACGTCTCTATTTCTCATCCTAAAAAGTGTTTTATATTTTGTACAAGTTTTTGCGGTCGACACTGTCGCTTCAACACTAATGATAGGTCACAGTTACTACTAATGATTTGGAATCTCATAGGACACAGTTAGGGCTCTTTATTATCGGACGTATTGAAACTAAAATACTGTGAATCAAAATAAAATTAACAAGAATAAAATTAGTCAATCTACATGTAGATTTTTATCTTTACCTGAAGAAATAATATCAAAATAAAAGTTGTGTGGTTTCGATGAGGTGTTTATATTACTGGAACTTGGCCAACTTGTGCATTTGACAACTGCCGTCATTTAGGATTTTAACTTTCAATTATGCGCATTCATGATGCGCTTCAAGCTCTTTCTTGAATCTTTGTTTACTTTACCTTTTATTCCAGGAAGCTGCATTGAATAAAAATAAATCGTCAAAGTCATCAAAGAAGAAATACCGCATTGAAGACGATTCAGATGAAAATAGCCGTGAACGAAAGGACAAACGGAGCAGTAAACTTGACAACGAAAATGAGAAAGAAGTTGAACGCAAAAATAGTGCAGCTAGACGTCACGATGAAACTAGTTCTTGTCTCGAGAATAGCAGTCATGTGTCCAATGCAAGAACAAGTGATTCATTGCCAGCTACAGACCACACGGAAATAAATCATACTAAAAAAGTAGTAGCTAAAATGGAAGAGATAAAAGAAGACAAGGAAAGTGTTGTGAGAAAAGAGTTTAGCAACATTTACGGAATTAATCCGCTAGATAGTAAAAGTAATACGAAAACTTCAGAGGTTAAAGACCGTTATAAGAAGCTACAGGAAGCCGTCGAGTCCCATAAGGCAAAACAAGACAGAGACTGCAGCTATTCAGACTCCAGGACCCTCTGTCAAAAAGAAAAGTCGGGTCGGCCGGAATATTTCTCAAATTCAGGTTCTAAGCGACGCTGTAGTCGTTCTTCATCTCCGGAAAGAGATACACAACCTAATAAGAAAGCGTTTTTAGAAAATGAAAAGTCAAATAGAAATAAATCGAAACATCGTTCTCACACGAGAGATGAGAGCAAGTCGGCCAGAAAGGAAGTGCAGTCGAAAGAAGAGTATTTGCTGTCCAGGTATGGCGACCAATCAATGAATGAAAACAAGGGCATGACGTCAAGAGCTGGCAGGACCGCCCCCTGGGTGCGGGAAGGCCTCACTGTCAGGATCACGAGCGAGAAGTTTAAAGGAGGAAAATACTTTAAAGAAAAGGTTTGTAGTTGCTTTAGAAAGATGATTATTTTTCAAGAGATGTTGTAAAGTTCAGTATTTGTCATTGGATCTCTCGTTTTATGAATATGACTATTTTAGAGTGCGAGCTGTATTGGAGGGCTGTATCTGGTGTCTTCTTTACATGAATGACATTAGTGGTTACGATGTTAGTAGGTTCTCACCGCTGGTTGGACGTCGTAAAATTAGCAGGTTATTCGAATCGTTGGTATTGTCTTGACCGGGGAATATTATATCCTAAAGATGTTTCCTTAAGTTATGCAGACCAGTAGCTGATCATAGTATACATCCAGGATAAAAACATAGGCGATGGTTGGGTTTCTCATTGAGAAGTTCATCAAGAAACATTTTTAGAATTTCAATTGGAAGGGTTATCGTCAAAAATCATTAATGACAGGCACACCTGCAGTACTAGATTTTGTACTACCAGTGTATTGTAGTTGTCAACGCTGGGAAATTTAGAGAATGGTTTAGATAAGGTCTGGTAAAATTAACTTGAAATTCATATTCTAAAAAGTGTTTTATCGGGAGCAACTTCATACGACACCTGAACAGAGATGGGAATGTAATCGATTTATATTCATGCCAAAGAACTATTACTAAACTGTTCCAAATGCAGCTTCTTTAATCAATTATTCTTTTACCTGGACTACAGTGGCCTCGACCGGAATGTGACAGTTGATATACATGCTTCGCCTTTACTGGCGTCAGTAGTCGGTTCTACTATTTCCTTTGGCTTGGTGTCAAAAGTTGTCATTACTCCGCAGACGGTAAAAGAAACGAGATTATACTTAATGCTGTGAAGAGGGTTGAGTTGCTACGGTTTTATCGACACCTATCTATGTGTTGCTTACAGCTTGTAAGATTTAGGCCTCTCTTGTAATATTTTAGTGTTGGCTATGATCATTTATATATTTTGGGCAGAATTTTTTTGTGAATGAGTGGAAACGAGTTCCTTGTATATGCAATATGTTACGGGTCTTAACATAGGAATTTTCCATCCTGTTTAATGTATTAGAAATTGTTTCCTATTTTATATAAATATTTATTTTCCTTGTTCTCTGGTACTTAAATCAGTTAGTGATTATTGTTGTAGGTAGATGCTTTAACTTGACATTTAGTTTGTTTACCGCAGGTGGTGATAGAGAACGTGGTGACAGCGGTGCAGTGTGTGTGTCGGACTAGTGAAGGCAAGGTGCTGTCTCACGTGCCTCCTGATATCCTGGAGACTGTCATTCCTAAGTTGTCTCCCCGCATCGTCATGATCGTCAAAGGCAAACACGCGGGCATGGTGAGTAGTGGGGCACTTGTGAGGGTGCTGTGAGTCTATGTAATTTGCGCCAAAGCTTTCGAGAATCTGCTACAAAAAAATCAAGAACAGCAGCACCCTTATGACAAGGTGCGGGTTTTCCCTTAATAATTGGTCGTTTTAGGTGAGATTAGATCTATTTGTTCTGGTGGGTCTGTATAATTTGCATCAAAACTTTCGAGAATCACTGCTACAAAAAATCAAGAACAGCAGCGCCCTTACAAGGTGCGGGTTCTCCATTAATAATTGGTCGTTTTAGGTGAGACTAGATCTATTTGTTTAAATTATAGGGACATGCAGCTCCCGTCGGTTTCCTCTGTCCTTTTAGAGACTGCACCAATCATCACTGATTGTTCATTCGTTGTAGATATCTCGTGCTCTCGTTTATTCTGAATACAAATTTGTTTTGCATATTATTTTCGTTTCACATTCAAATGCAACTATACATTAACCTTCTATTTGTAAATAATTATAAAACAAACAAGGTATTTCCTCTACTGTGACTCTAGTAACCATTCTACATTGAATGGTTACTAGAGATCGTACTAGCTTCTTCTAAACTGAGTGTTTTACTAACAGATGTTGGCTGAGGCAGCAGAGCGCTGGTTATGGAATTAACATAAGGGTTGTGTTGGCAACCACTCATCGTTTTGATATAAGTTTTTTGAATCATTTAAATATCTTTACTTTAGGATGACAATAACAGCACATCGTAAATGTTAAAGTGAACGTTTGAGCATTGTTCGTCGTTATTAATGAATAAATGCAAGTGTGAGATTTATATTCAAAAATAACGAAAATTTATACTTCAGTCGTTAAGTTTCCCGTACGTAGTTGGAAAGAGTGCTGTTTGAATGAAGTCAGTCACCATTAGCATAGATTTGAATATATATCCAAATTTGTAGAAGTCATGAATAATCTGTCGCACGTTAAACATGTGTGGATTGTTGTGTCGTGCAGGTGGGGCGGGTGCTGGAGCAACACATGAGAGAACAGGAAGCATCTGTGCAGCTACAGGACGACAGCTCACGGATCCTGCGTCTGCAGTATGAGCAGATCTGTCAGTATACCTCCTGACTTCCTGATCGGTTAATTTGTATAGTAATTTTTATAAATTGTTAGTTTTACAATACATGATCTAATAACTTGCTACATTTCAATTTATGAATTGTAGACTCAAATGTTGGAAGCAATTTAAAACAAAATTCATCCCTTCTCGGATAAATGTACGAACCTAACACGGAAATAGACAAAGAATGACAATTCTATTTATATTTGTATATACAAAACAATTCCCGTTCAAAATATTTTTCTTTACAGCATTTCGTCGTAAAGAAGTATTCAATGCAACACAAAATATGTGTAGCAGTACAACTCTACCCTTTAGGACCTGACGGTGCCTCTACCGACCGCCGTGTTTACATCATGCTGTGAACACGGCGGTAGCGAGGGTTCCGTTAGCACCTCTAGGGTTGAAATCCAGCGTCTTGTCATTGAGTATCTTGAAAATTTTGCTTTCAATAGTAATAACGGCGATTTATTCGATAAAATAAATACGAAGAAAGAAACGTTCATAGAACGGTCAAGAAGCACAGATGCGGCACCAGTTGAGTTCAGGGGTAAACAAAGAAACGAGAGCCATGCTTGGCCTCCGGCAGTTCTTCGTACGGCGGGATAACGATGGGCTTGGCAGCGTTGGGGAACTCCGGTGTGATGTAGCCCGGGGGCCTCGGACTGCAACAGAAAAAAGTTAGAGTTTAGAGAAGTTTTCTGTCTCACGACATTCACAGACGCTCGTCTTTCATCGGGCGAGCGGTAATGCCTGCGAGTGGGGACGCCCTAAACGACGTATACGAGCAAAAATACGCTCATCACAATGGTCTTTACTTATAAAGGGTGTCCATAAAGTCTTAACAGCAACTCTTTTACAAACAGGATCCCTGGAACACCGAAGCAAAATGTGATTAAAAACTTAAGTAAACGCAATACTCTAGAACAAATCTGAATAAAATATCTTATCAATTGCATTTGTAATGAGTTTTTGAAATGATAGAGATTATATGGACACCCTGTACTACAAAAAATTCATAGGTGAAACTGTATCAGCAAGTCTATACGCGCAAGAAACACTGAAATTTTGTTAGAAATTATGAAAACATTCCTTCAAGCGGAAAACAACGTAATTTTATTTTCCCTCTAAAATACTACACATCTGGAGAAACGTACGACCATGAGATTATATACTAACATTATGTGGCAGAGATCACACCATGATATAACTATTAATTATTATTAGTTTTTTTAATTAATGATTTAAACTATTTAAATTAAATTATTCACTTTTTAATTCAAATTAAAAATTAATAGACCTCAGCCGTTTCACGGCGTTCTTGCTCTGAGCCGAATTCACCTTTTCATTGGCTTTCATCCATGGCAGTACCATGTGCACCCATCAGCAATAACTAGATTCATACTAAGAATCAGAGCATCTACACACCAGCATAACACCGCATAACAGACCGTTTGTTGTTTCATTGTTATTCTAATATGCGTGTTAAGTTAGTAAAGATTAGAATTCTATAGAAAACATGTCTTTGAGCAACATTAAAAACGCCGTTCAAGTCAGCCTGTCAAAGGAAGCAATCCTCCCAGGTGCTCCTGTGACCAAACGCGTGGTAAATTTGAGAGGGAATTATGCTCGTAGATTCGAGAGGGAAGCCGAGCATTGTGTAACTGACTGCTCAGGTAGGAATAGCTCTCATACTGTGATCATATTTCATTAATTTCTCAGCGACCTTTCTTAACTACTCTTACTTAACGTGGCAAGTTGAAAACTACTTGAAACAAATTACTTATTCGTTTCAATACTGCCTCGATCTGCTTCCCATAGAAATAAACTTACTCTCCAGGGAGCATGAAACATCAAAAATTTTAGATCAAAGTAAAAAGAACTCAATAGTGCAAAGAAATATAGCGTTTACCCACCGGTCAGTTTTGAGCACTTTGGCTCTGCAGTAGTAGCCATAACCTGGCTTGTTCATCTCCAGCTTCTCGAGCATGCACTTGTCAAACGCAGCTTGGGTGTTGCGGCACCTGCAAGACAAAGCAAATTAAACAGGATATTGTACGTAGTTATTCAAAATGGAGATACATGGTTTCGGTCAAATGAACAGCTCTAAATTCCTTTGCAGACTCATTTCGTGCCAATCGAAAATGGTCAATTTGATTCCTTTGCAGAACATTTGACTCACCAGCTATTAAATGAAATATAATGAACAGCATACAAGTGTAGTGACACTTATGACATCTACAGTCGCACAATGCTGGCCTGTAACACTGCAGGCAAAGGTAGTCAGCTGTTCCACAAGGGACTAAATGTACTGAGGCCTGTACGCTCAGTACACAGTTTCCCATCAGTTATGTTTCATGAACCCAAGCCTAATTGTTTCATCATTAATGTAAAAAAGTAATCACTGCCTCACTAGACCCGTGCTTCAACAGTAGCAGGGAGCACCTCAACGAGACCCATATTTGATGAATTAAATTGACCGTTTTGGAGAAACTCATGAAAGATATAATTTGGAGAAATTTCTTGCCTCCCTGCCCTGAGGTAAAATGAATAAAAAAGCCTAGACAAACTAACAACCAACAACATTCACAAAAACCTCTAACAGCAAGTGTTGTTTAATGATAAGGAATGGTAGTGATAAACCATTGAGAAGTACTAACACGTTGAGACACTCAGTAGTACGGACACTATAAAAGCACACTGCTAAAATGAAGCTCATTTCTATTTGTCATTTAAGGAGCGCAATGAATCTCCGATTTGCCGAAGAAAACAATCTGTTATGGACAAACATCAATGATGAGTCAATAAAATATCAGGAGCTGACCTAGTGAAAAGAAGACTCAAGAAACTAGTGGGTTTCAGTGGTTATATTAGTTTAGATCAAATTAATAGACCTCAGCAGTTTGGTGGATGCTATGCTCACGAAGAAAGTTCCCATTCTTCATGGTCTTCATGGACATACAGGTGGTGGACAAAATAATGGAAACACCTTCAAAAATCAACAAATTATAATTTAATATGGTGTAGGTCCGCCTTTTGCG
>VCRD01003059.1:31978-51420 GCA_006783055.1 Trinorchestia longiramus
CCAAGTTTTGATTGTTTAAATTATGTTCTAAGATTATGATGGTAAAATATTAGGTGTTTCCATTATTTTGTCCACCACCTGTAGGGACACAAGAAAAAATATGCTATGATAAGGCTGGGTTTCTTCCCATTATCTGCCCCCCCCCCAAATGTCAGGAGTTTTTATTTCTTATATGTAATTATGCATACCTTTCTCTTTTTGCATACACTGAGAGTAACAGAAATTTTTGAGCCCATCAACAAGTAAAAAAAAAATATCTGGTGCACAAATGACTTTAAACAGTCACACCTCTGTTTGACAATTAATTTTGCAACTCTCAAACATGCTACAATTCCAAATTTTATTTACTGCTGCCCTTTCACTTCATTATTAATTGTCACTGTCTTGAACAACTCTCCCATTACAACAATCCACACAGTCCCTTCTGCTCTCACTATCATCTTTCATTGCTGACAATTAGACACTGCTCAAAGTACAAGTTTTTAGCCCACCTAATCCACATAGCCTCACCCTTCAACAATATTTCCATTCATTACAGCTTGCACCTTCTTTGATTATTTGTCATGTTTCAGCCAGAATATTGTCTTGTCCTACTCCAGTTCAAATAAGCAAATCTTTTAGAAAGTCCCAAGTTCACAATTTTCAAGTTTTTTTGTTCAAAAACTTCAAAATTCATCTCCATCATTTGCTAGGAGCCACCACTCTTCAGAGAGTCTTATCTGTAGCCACTAAACTTCACTATTTACATTACTTACCATACATTAATACCAAAACACTTATACATACCACATGTTTCACAAATATTTGCAAACCCTGTTTATTTGCAACTGTTCTCCCTTCTTTTCCAGAATCCCACTTCCACTGCTTCTCAACATTTCATATCTTGATCCAGCAAATAATAAAATACATTTCTTCCCAAAATAGAACTGATATTCCAGTTTGTTTTTAGCTCTGCACATGAATGCCTAATAATTTACTTACATTTCTACAAGAGCCTATAGTTAATTATTGATCTAGAGATAATTTCTATACAAACATATAGCATATTAATGATTTGGTAACTACTCTTACATGAAATATTGTGCATTAATGATTTAGTGATTACTTCCACATGAACATATAGTGCATTAATAATCTAATGACTATTCACTTATTTGTTTATCTACTTCCATTAATTCATTTAAGTCTAAGGTCATGCTACCCTTTTATATTTGTAAATTTCTCATGCATTATTCAAATATCTCCTTCCCTCATTGCTAATGTTACATAAATAAGGAAATTTCCTTAGTTCAGTTGAATTTTTTAATCATTTGTTGATATAAACCCTAACAGACACCTACTTACATTGTCTTCATACTCACGGTGAAAACTTGAAGTCAACTGAGGATTTGTCCAAGCAATTGGCAAACTGAGTAAATTCATCAAGGCATTCTTTCTTTACTTTCCTGAAGAACTCAAGCCCACAAGCAGTGACTTCTTTTCCTATTTCAAAACATTTCCTGGGATCCTTTTCTTCAAAACGACACAGCATGAACTCCTGAAATGGAAAAGATTTAAGTATGCATAAATCTAATAAGGTCATATACTACACACATCTATTTCATTTGATATCTATATATATCTCTCTCTCCATATATGGGACTTATGGTATGGCATGGGACTTAGGTATTCACGGCATGGGACTTCGGTATTACGGCATGGGACTTCGGTATTACGGCATGGGACTTCGGTATTACGGCATGGGACTTCGGTATTACGGCATGGGACTTCGGTATTGAACCAAGAATGGGCCAAACAGCTCGTTCCTATTGCCTTATTCTATTCTATATATGTACTTATCTACATATCTCTATACCTATATCTATGTATCATCTATCTTTATATTTATCTCTGTATCTGTATATTTCTATATCTATCTATATCTATATATATATATTTACACATGAATAAAAACATGCAAAAAGCATCTGAGGATAGACTTTTGCTATATTTATTCAAGTTTGTGTAATGGCTCTTCCAGAAAATGACAGACCTTACCTAAAAAATGGAAAGGCATTCTACCATTGTGGCTATAAATGCTGAATACAACAATTTCCTACTCTCTTAAATTAAAAAATTGACAGATCTCTTATCAAAAGTTTTTTGAAAGATTAAAATAAAAATTCATTCTCAGTACCAAAAGTGAAGAACACACATACAAATACTCTGACATTTTACGATACCTGAATTTATCTAGCAAGTGTAGAAAGTAATTAATGACAATCTTATAAAACATCTAAGATTAGTATAATTATTACAAGGTCTATTTCAAAAGCAACTGCATGGTACATTCTGGTGTTAGAAGCTTAAATGTGAAAATTCAGCATAATTTATGTTTTGGTTTCTATAAAATATGAAAAAGATTAACAATTTAATGGAAGGAATAATGTATGCATATTTACAGACTTCTAAAATTCTAATATTTACTTGCACAAAACTTTCTGCAATCATCATTTATAATTTTATGAGCAATAAAAATGTGACATTTTGATATTTCTTTTCACATAGCATAAGGTTCAGCTTTGTTACCTATTAAGGTCTAGTAAACTGTTATTAAGAACTGGATGGATAACATAAGTAATTCCCTGAATAGACAAAATAAACAATTCAAGAAATTTTCTTGATAGGCAATACTGTGGTCCTCCAATCCAACACTATCTTGCAATCCACACAAAAAAAATGCTGGCCATTGATGCCAGCCCAAGTCTTGCATACACTTGTTTGCTATGAACACCTCTCTGTTGTACTCAGTATTTTAGCCTATTTTATTGAATTGAATCCTCATAATGACTTCTAAGAAGGAGAAAAGTGACAGTACAAGTGATTAAAGAAAGCTGACATGCTATAGTATGGAGATAATGAATTAAGTAATAGAAAAACATGACAACATAGTTTGTGTTTCACACTTAGTCCTACAGTAATTGCTTTTATGCCTAGTATTTCTTTCTTTAAGTTCATTTTTTAGTTTAAATCACAACAAAAAATTTTTTTAACTTAAAAATTAGAGATTTTGGAGGACCCAATGGATTAATTGTCTTTACATTCATTTGAATGGCAAATATTACAACCCAATTCAAATAGCCTAAAAGAAAAAATTATGTTTAAATCTAGAGGTGCCACTGTACAAGCAATTCCTTAGACAGTATAAGAAATTCTCTGGATAGACAACATAAACAATTCCCTAGATATACATCATAAGCTGGATAAACTACATAAACAATTTGATGGATAGTCAACATAAGCAATTCTCTAGATAAACTACACAAGCAATTACCTGGATAAACTGCATAAGCAATTACCTGGATAAACTGAATAAGCAATTACCTGGATAACCTGCATAAGCAATTATCTGGATAAACTGCATAAGCAATTATCTGGATAAACTGCATATGCAATTACCTGGATAAACTGCATAAGCAATTACCTGGATAGACAACACAAGCAATTCCCTGAATAGACTACGAAAGCAATTACCTGGATAAACTGGATAAGCAATTACCTGGATAAATTGGATAAGCAATTTCCTGAATAAACTACATAAGCAATTACCTGAATAAACTACGCAAGATATTACCTGGATAAACTACATAAGCAATTCTCTGAATAGACAAAATAACTAATTCCCTAGATAAACAAAATCAGTAATTCAAAACCTTTGGTGATTCAGCAATGCTCTGCATTACACAACACAATACTTGAGTAACAAAAGATGCATGAAAATTTTCATGATTTCATGACCCACATAAAATTCTAACTTTTGTGTCTTCAATCTACTGCAGTACTATACTCTTGCTTTCATATTCCTAAAAAGTTTCTTAGTATAAAGGTAAAATAAAAATATGCAACATCTTGCACAAGTTGTGTTTAAAATCATAACTGTTGGCAGAGACATCAGAATTTTTTCCTTCCATTACCTACAGTAGGAGATTCAGGGACACAGCCCAACAAAAAAAACATTTATCAAGCCTTAGGAAGGAACTTCACCTCAGCATGTCACCACCAGAACACCTCTTTAATATAGTAGTTCTCCTGAACAAAACTCTAGCAATGGTGCTTTAATCGTGTCAATGAATGAATTTCAAATGTGTTTGCTATATCAAAACATTTGAGTGGATAATTTTTCAGTAACAATGGATGATTTTGATATAATTTTATCCTTTAGTAAACAGTTTTATTTCATTTCAGAAGTAGCTAAACAACCTATACATACAAGACAAAATAATTGTTCAGCATTTCAAAATGGGTCAACTCCTCAGTTAATAATTTTCTTTAAAAAATTATCTGATCAATACATGAGCAAAATACAAATGATCTTCAACGCACTAGTTACTAATTCAAAATATTTTATTTAATAGAGCATATAAAACAAATTACAAGTTGCCGAGTATAATATGAAGATGTGATAGATCTTTGCTGCTTAGCTTTTTAATCCAGACCGTCAACAAACGTTAATAAAATCACAGTAGATAAATATTATGCTTGAGCCAGCTCACCTGAGAAGGAGTTTCGCAGTACTTGCCCAAATGAAAAGCTCCAGCTCTTAATGCAGGAGTGGAAATATTAACTTCCTCTACCGTTAGTTGTTCCTCCGTAGGAAGTTCGAATGATTTCGTCAACATGACTGCGACCTCCCCGGCTCAGCACCTGCAACTGGCCAACTGCAGACGGCAGAGTCTGACCCTGTTATAGTATCGAGGCCGAAGTGATTGTACCGAAGATAATGAAAAGTTTAAAAACTTTACATATATATCACATATCCTTTACTATAAAACCTCTAAATTAAGAAACTCTTTTGATGATTACACCTTTATATATAGTGCCGCTTCACTTTATAAAGACTGTTTACTGGATACGGCATGTTTGCAATTTTTGACACATGTACAAGTTAATATATATACAATGTTACGTAAATTAATCAGTTTTACGTTCATATATGTATAAATTTAATAACAGTAGAATATGAAGTGCACTAATATCATTATTGATGTTGCGAGGATGGAATTGTTGTGATTTGGATCTGTCAAGTTTAGTAGTTCATTCCTCAATAATTGTAAGTCGGTTAGGAAAGCGCTTTACTTTAACTTCGTAATAAGTTATTTTAACTCTTTTCTTTGAAGACTGAAACAAGATTTAACTGCGTGATGTCTAAAATTGTAAGCTACTGAAGCATATTACGGTAGGATACATGGTTTACTTTATTCACGGCGGCCAGTTACCATAGGTTTGATCAAACCATTTACCGCCAGAGGTGACGTTACATTGTGCATGACAAAAATTAGTTTGATTACTAGGTTATGGAAAATGACAATTCAGCTCATTTTACTCTATCGGTTCAATGGCACAAGAAGATCCTCCCTGAAATGAAGTTTTGGACCATAAGCATATGGTCAACTCGCCCGTTTCAGTAGCAATATTTAATATTACATTCACCTAACAAAACACTCTCTTTGAATACGATAAAACAGTTATAAACGAACCCTTGAGATAGCTCAGAGTGAGAAAAAAAGAAAAAATCGTTTATTGCAATCAAATTAATACATGACATATGCATTAACATTATTTTTTCAAATCCGTTATCATTAAAAATACATTTGTTGATCATGTGGTATAACACTGAGAGATCCTGCAGTAAATTAGAAATAACAATTGAAAGTTTCGCTCTAACTCGTATTTTCAAATTCAAAAATTTATCTCTATTGCTGGAAACTCAAATGATAATATTATGTTGTATGTGACTTCTTCCGCAGTAAACCCTTTATTAAAATTTTAGCTCACTTCAAGGACTACTACAACCAGGACGTGCATCGCCATGTAGCTGACTACGGTAGCGGAGGCCATTGCATTCTTAGTAACAACATTTTCTATCGGACAAATTGATCAAAAATTACTTCTTTCAAGCAATAGAAGGGATAATAAGCTTTTACAGTGAATTTTAAATAGTTTGAAGCACTGTAATGCCTTGAAATACCAATTTTAACCGGATTTAACATGTATTATTGTATGAGCTTAGTGGCCACTTTATAGAAAGCCGAGTTGCTGCAGTTTTAGACTTTACAACTTGATTATAGTTAAATCTTTTCCAATGCAAACAACCACACATACAAACATTCACGCATATAAACAAACAGACATAGAAGCAAAAACCTACCAAACTGCAGCGATTAGTCAGCCAACCGGGCCTTCTTGACAAAGGTCTGAAAGACTTCATTCTTCTGCTAGTCTTTCTCGGAGGGGTTGACAGCAAATTTGAGGGGTTGACAGCAAATTGAGTGAGTGTAGTAGTCGTCAGAATACTGCCTTTCTTTGACTCGTACAGTTCCTTGACGTCTGCAAATGATGCCGTGTTTCATTGTCAAGACTGGTCTTCTGGCACTTCTCACTGATCCAGTTGTTGCGGATGCAGTTGTTTAGCAGATGTACTGTGTCAAAAAGGAGAAACCAGACACGCTCGTTGTCAAGAGGATGCTTGGCTGTGGCACTGCAATTACCTAGTGATTAGAATAGAAGTGGCCTTACAATCTCGGTTGTTCTCGGCCATGCCACTCAGCAACCCACCAGAAATTGACGGTTGGGCGAATTTGTACTTCATCTACCAAGAGAAACACATTCTTCTGTTGCAGTGTCTGGACTTTGTCAAATGTTTCCCTCAACACCTGGTCCTTGTCAATAGATGAAGTGATGTACTGCAGCTTGCGTTTGTATGGCAGCACCAAAAAGTCTCTGAGCTGTTCATAATTACACTTTGGGTATGATTGAAGAGCAAAACAATCATACATGGAAAACTGCTTCTGTGATAAAAGTTCCAACAGACGTCAAAAATACCAACTTCTTTTCCTTCTCGGTGTCGACATAGGCTGACGCGTGAGCTTGAAGGGTGACGACATTTTGGATCGTTTTGTCAAACGGGATGTCATACATAGTTCTTTGCCAAGCGCACAGTTTCGTTGGACTGCGTATACGATCTCAAACCATTGTTGGGATGAAGTATCTTAAACAGTGTTACACTAATGCCGTTCTTGAACGCACTGAGCGTTAGTGAGGAACACAAAGTGGGCTTGTTTTCAAAAATCAAAGACAGGCTGCACTCACTGAAGTTGTCGGTCATGAACAAACACACAAGGCTTTCTTTTGATCTTGAAATAATCAAGTTTTTGTACTGCTTCTGCAGGTTACATTCAGGTTTGAAAGCATCAAATGAAGTAATCTTATCCTCCTGAAGAAAATACTTCAGTTGTTGGTCTTCCACTTTCGCCGGGCGAGATGCAGGTTTTGGAGATGGCAGACATGAAGCAGGCACATTGAAGATACTGGGAGGGATTTCACTTGTTCACACAACCCCACACTTGTTCGGCATTTTTAATACATATAATAAGTAATAAAATTTGTAAACAAACAGTATCCACTTAGAAATGCAGTAATGTGCCTCGAAACAAACAACAATGTCCGATTCAAACCGAGCGACAGACTACGACATGTTCGCACTATGACAGATAGAGGTTAACTGAACTCTGTGAACTGGCCTCCGCTACCGTGGTCAGCTACATGGCGATGCACGTCCTGGTTATAGTAATCCTTGGCTCACTTCTAATTCCAAATTTAGCTTCTATGGTAAAAACAGCTGTTGTATCACCCACTATGAAACGGAGGAACTTGAACTTTAGAGCCAGGTTTAGCTGGGGCTTTCGTTACGGCCTATTATTTCTTCTAAAGCACACACATACAACAGGGTGACATCCCAAAGTTTTTCGCCCGTGTGACAAGTTTGTTTAAAATAATTTCATAAGGGCCATCACAGGAGATAGATTTTATACCTCGGAAGGATGTTATAATAGTGTTATATCATGAGATGCCAGTGTGAAAAATTAAAAAAACTATTTCTTTGTGCGGTAAATTGTTACCGAACTTTGTGATAGATCGAATAAACTTAATTTAAGTTTGGTTTGCAATTTGGGTTCAGTGATCGGTCAAATTCAATATCTGCATGGAGAAGTTCTGAAAAATACAGTCTCGCATACAGTTAGGGCTGTGGTCACCAGATTTCAAACTGATTTCAGCAGGGAAATTAGCTGCCACGTGACAGCCTTTTATCTTCAGTTCCTGGAATCCAGATTTTGTGCCATTGATTTCACATCACACGGATTACTATCGACTCCCATCCTGAGCAGATTTGTCTCTCCTTGATTTCTCTTTCTGAAGCCGGGCCATGGCACATTAAGTGTCAACCAAGCACTCTGGCAGAGTTAAACGCATTGTGCTAGACTAAATGGTATGTGAAACGATGGTATTCGTTTTCATAAACTTTTTTCTCACATTATTTCAAACAAGACCAAATTATGGGCGAAAATTTCAATTAGTGTACTATAAAAATTAATAATAAAATCTCACTATTGAAAACTTCCATCCGCATATTTCCTCTTTTTCCAAGTGATTTGTGATTTTGACGATAGGTAATTAAAATATGATGACATACACTTATATTACTAGGCAATGTAGTGCCTAAATCAGATAATTTAAAAAAAGAACTTAGTATTCTTTTCCCCACGAATGCAACAATAATTTATGGGATACCTGTTAAATTAATTCAACCAACATAAGTAACACTCAAATTCATAACGTTTGAAACAGACTATTTCAGTAATTCTAAGCATAAAGAGAAATCCATTCAAATTAAGTGCACAGAACAATATTAGAAGAACGAAATAACTGGGAGTTCTCGCTGAAAACAGCAAAATGAGATATTGAAGTCAAAAAACTGTAAAAAGACTATATTTTTATCAGAAAAGTCAGTTCCATGAAGACCATAATTCTTTAACAAGTTCAGAAGCAACAATATTTATTGTCTAGAAACAACCTTATGACGTAAGCACTAACTGAGGTAGTGAGTTCAAGGTTACTTACAAGATGCTAATGACTCAGCTTTACGAAGTAAATACAGTTAATAATTATCAAACAGTATATTTACTGTGGGCTACGTTATTCCAAACTTTGCCTCTGCAACTATAATATTCCTCACTTTTATACATCAGTTATAGTCTATTCTTACTATTGGCTTTCGCCTCAGACGTTAGACAATGCTCACATCTCCAAAAAGACAACCTTCAGATCGAAATAAAAGTTCTCTTATGCATCAGCACGACGCAGAAAAGCTATAGCAAAAGCGTACTTTGTATCTACCTTCGCAACCATCGCCACTCACATAGTGACAGACAAAAAAGAAACTAATACAGGCATTGCTTGACGATTGTTTTGCCAAGTTGCTCTCTGTGACTTACCTGTTAAATTGTACGCAACACCTCCTACTTACATGAGATTAGCTCTTCTTAGTACAGCAAGAAACAACAGAATAGTATAAGGCAATAGGAATAAGCCGTTTGACCCATTTTTGGGTTGATACAAGAGTCCCATGCCCAATGGTACACGACTAACTGCCCCTCGTTTGTAGTACAAAAGCACAACAAAAAATGTGAAAGAGTTCATCTACCTCATCTCTGCAGCAGTTTACACTTCTTCCCGTTCGACTCTCTCCCCCCTCTAAAGCACCTTATCGCAGGGTCCACCCAACTAGCAGCTCTTGCCAGTACTCGCTACACAACTAGAAAAGAAGGTGTAAGTGGTTGCATTCTTGTCAAGTGAAGCCACTTAGGCCCAGTGAACAGCAAAGAAATCTCTGTTCTAGTCGTGGGCTTCAGTTTATTAAAAAGTAAATTCTTACATTATATTTCGGGATATGACGCTTATTTGGGCATGCCATACTTGAAGAACTACCTACAATCATGATATAATCCCTTCATAATTCATAATGCAAAATTATTAAGAACCACTAATATGCTTTCTAATTTACGGTATATTTGTGCATACAAAGGTTTCGAACTGCTTATTATGCGTTTCAGAATTAATTTTTCTTTGAGTCCTGTTCGCATCTCGGACGTGTTAGAATTCAAGCATTATCACATCTTTTGAATAATGATGAAATTTTTCTTCAATTATATAGGCTACTTGTGAGCAGGATTGTAATCGTTGCACAGTAATACAGTGCAATGTCTATCGCTGTTATGTATAATTTGAATTACGTGTAGATATATGTACTGAATAGAAAACCCAGAACATGCACACACATTGACAAAACATCTCGAAACTGAAACTAAACTTCTAAATTTTGATTTCTAAACTTTCCCGGTTTCTCTAAATTTCAATACCAGTTTTTTCGAAGGATTTCTTTCAATACTATCAATATTCCTGTCATTCCTCTGAACTGCAGTAACCGAACAATTACATCGGAAGTAAAGTTCTACTATTTTTACTCGTTGTTCCATTGCGTAGCGATTCATTTTGGGGGGTGGATTTTATGAATTTTTTGGGCAACATGTTGTGACTGTCGGTAGACGTGATACGCTGGTAGATAACTTTGAAATCTTTTCATTCATTCATTCTGAAGTAACCAAATCTCTTTACCATATTTAGTTTTATAGCTATAATAATTTTAAAAAGGTACCTTACTTATGGGCCACCCTGTACGTGTTTTTACCTGCAGGACTTGTGGAAACTAAATTTGTCATCGATAGAAGATATCATAATCATTTCAATTAATGAAAGCTAATACTCGTAATTTCATTTTTCGTCGTCAAAATTTTAAATCATACTCAAAAACCTGTTAGAAGTTGAAGAAATACTGATATTGGTACATGCCGACTAGTGTTAGTTTCGGGGAAGATTAATAATAATCTCAGTCAGTCATGTCGTTAGTTTTAATCTAACTAGGTACGATGAATTATAGTGATATTATCTAACTTATTTTCGTGTTAACAGATGTCAAATGCAACAAACAGGGAAACAAGAACTGAACAGCATAATTACATGACATAAAAATATCATTATGGACCTTACAACAATGTGCTAAGAGATAATTTTTGCTTACATCTAACATATGCAGGGTCTAGGAATGAACAATGTGAGCTTACAAATAACTGACTTTGTGAAGTGTGAGATTGAAATATTTTAATGTTTATTGTTCATATTTTACAATTCTACAAACCACAGGCTAACGAACGGGAACGATGTGTTCTGAGCTGCTGCTGACCCGGAATAGCGATTGGTAACAACTCATAACTACTGCTTCATATTATAGGAAGTCGTTAAATAGAACACTTTCTTAGCGAAAAGTCTCCATGGTCGGCTTACTACGCGTCGGAGCCTCGATGGTGGGATTTGCGCATTGCTGGGGAATCTTGGGATAGCCTTCATGTCTGGGCATTTTCAATCCATTCATCGGATTCCAACTGGTCGCATATTTATTGGTCCTCGGAAATTGCATAATTTTCCAGTTTGCCCAACTGGTGTTATGTTCTTTCTCGTCCAAGTCGCGATCAAGGTAAATGTCGGAAAATCGACATCTGTCTTCGTTTCCTCTGTTGACGTATGCAACGACAGGGTAGGTGAAGTTGTGAGTCGCTGTTGCGTGGGACTTGAACACTGTGGAAATCGGGCTCGTTCCACCAGATAGGGGCTTGTGGCTGGGCCCAAGACAAAAAATTGTTAATGAGTACTCAGGAATCTGCGAATTTTATGCAATTTATTGAGAGGTGGAAGGGAAAATAATAAACCCAATTTTAAGAGTTTAAAGAAGATGACGTGAAATTACAAATCTCTTTCAGAAAATGCTCAATGCATTTATAAATTTTTAATATTTTCCATGATTCAAAATGTAGAGTGTTTCATTTATATCATGATTGGTGGGAATTATTTATTTTCCATTTTCATCATAGCGGAAATGAATTATCGAGACCCTCGTGTACAGCGTCCTGTGGCATTGCGTAAAGACAGTTTAATAACACTGATCAACAGCTTGTAGCTATCTAGCATAATATTCATATTTTCTATTGCAGTTTTTCATTCTGACTACAAATCTGAAAAGTGTTTTGGTCGATCAAGGCAAGTTTAGATGATATTAACAAAATCGTATTTTGGTATGTATTTTATCACCCCTTCAACTAGTTGTTATTTACTTTACTAGTAGACACACACGTGAAAATTGCAGTGTTTTTACTGAATTCTTTCGATTGGTCTGCCAGTGGACGTGGGTTTTGCGGAGTTTTCACATCGAAAAATGTGCATTTGGTATCCACAATACAATGCTAACAGTACATGTATACTCTACCGAATTTTCTTGTATCAAAATCCTTAAGAGTGTGACAGAGAGACGGATCAAGCAAGCAAGCAACAAATTGTGTATTATTGTCTTGGAATAAGAATACACACTTTGTTGCTTGCTGCCGAGACGAGGTAGGCTAGAACTTTTCCACGTAGCTGTCAAAGTATGATGTAGATCATACTCATTAAATGATCCCTCTTAAAGTGTTAGTGTTACTACGGAAAAGTACGTAGTCTTATAAACTGTGAATGATGTAAATGAACTCAAACTTCACGGTGTAGAGGGTATTATTAGTTTTTATAGGACGCTCTGCCGTTTTTTATGACGTACGGACTAAACGAGCTGAATTACGGACGAACAATTAATTTTTTCTTGTCTGTTCACATGAGGCAATCTTATTATTCAAATAATAAATATCCGAAAAGTTTGAGTAGTTAGGAAGCAATATTATAAAAAGAAACACGTATTTCTATGTCATTCGTAATGCTAACATCTTCAGACATGAATGCGGCAGTTAATTAACTCACCTGAACTGATTCACTTTTCGGGACGAGATGCGGTAAAGTTGAGGAATGAGGATGAGGCTAAGCACAACGTAGGCCACCAGCAGGAGCGAGAGGGCGCTGAGATGCTGCTGCAGGTGCAGGGGAGCATACAAGGACACAATGGCCCACAGCAGCACAAGGGGCATGGAGACGCAACACAACGCTATCATGCGGCGGCACTGGGGGACGTTAGAAACTCATGTTGACTGGTTTGCACATTTAAATCAGTAAAATCTAAACCGTGGAAATTCCACGGGAACTGTCTGTTTTACAAATAGAAAACGATCGACACAGCTTGGTATGAATAGTGAGAAAGACCAAAGAAACTGAAAGTTGAGTAGGAACATACAGGATAAATTTAACAAGACTGTTTAAAAAATGCAACTCGAAAAGGAAGCAGAGTAAATGTAGGCATGAATAAAATGAACGAATACAGCCGACAAAGAGGTTCAATTTAAAGCTTCATTCTAGGTTAGGAGATGTAAGGAGGCCTGCCCAACAAAGAAAAAATAATACTAAAAGTAGCATCCACAAATTGAAAATAAAACATCATTAACTAAGATTTTAAAAGATCCTAGAGTATTATTCGAATAAATAAATTAATCATTATGGAGTTTCGATTTTTTTCCTTTTGAATCTTTGCGCTTGATAATTTTGTTTAATCTTGTGTGCATGTCAATCATATTTTTGTTCAAATTTTAAATTACACAGACTTGTAGTGATTTTTGGTTCATTTGTTTGTCTGTTGCTGATCAAACTAATTTGTAGCTCATTCCAGAGTACACTTCAGTATACAGGGAATTTTTACCGAGTACTAGTTGAGAAGCACCTCATAAGTTCAATAATTCTTAGTACTTTAATATGATGAATATGTCATATATCCATGCATGAACCAAATTACAAAAAAGACTTCAGTTTCGCATAAGGCAGAAACACAAATATTGTGTTATCCTTACGATTTAGAACACAGGTGTTACCTCAAAATCTTACCTCATGGAAGCCCTTCGTTTCTTTGTTTGTGCTTTTGGTCGAACACAAGATGATTAAAGTGACGATGAGCATCACAATCAGGTAAGCAAATCCCATCACAGCAGGGATTTGGTCAGGTCTCTTGCACACCTGCACTCTAGTGAACTCATAAGCGTCTTCTTCTCGTACGTCTTTCGCAAATTGCGCTCCAGATGTGACGCCATTTTCATCAGTGCCAGTGACCGAGTGATTGTTTCCACTGTTTTCATTGTATGTTGGTAGAGAGGCAACTTCATTTGGGAGGATGAAGTGAAGCGTGGTTGCGTCACCGAGAGCAGCCACTAACATCGCCAAAGCTACCAGTGCGGTCAGAGGGAGGTACAACACAGCAGGAGGAATCTGGCAGAAATGCATAAATTGAAGCAAGTCCAAACCTTGAGAAGCTCCAACGATTCTGGGTAAAAATATGAGCAATGGATATTCCGACTTTTAAATACATGAATCGAAACGAGAACATTTAAAAACCAGTACAGGGCAGCTTGAAAACTACGTTTATTATATTACAAGAGTCAACACGAATAGTGGAGAGGACCAGCTATTATTTTCGTAATAACACAAGAGTTGGGAAACAGTAATAGAAGTTTAATATAAGTTAATACCAAAACAATGCTTACGTTACACGAGAAGTTTGTTCAAAGTAATATTAATGACGTAAGTTATAAAGTTTAAAATAAAAGTTCAACAATTATAGTTGTCATATTCTGAAAACTTGAGACAAGGGCATGATACAAATGGTTTCATCACCACTGAAAATCATTGCAATTTCAGAAAATTTATAAATCATTTGTAGAAAACGTAAATAAAAACTGATCTCTCTATTTAATTGCAGAAAAAAAGACTGCTACCACAAAATACACTGCATTATAAAGTTGCAGTACACTGAACATTAGGTTATTTGGTTTATGAGGGTTAATCTCGATCCTTCTTTGACTAAAAACTAGAACAATTGAATCTCAGTTACTTCCCTACCGTCAAATTTACTCTAAGAAATATGCTATCACTCTCCCACTAACTTTAGAATGAAGACGCATTGCATTGAGGACAAGGACGTGCAGGGCTTTAGTAAGGAGGGCTGCGTAGGTGAGGGCAGTGGCCACGTAGGGCAGGACGTGTTGCACACAACACACCACTGCCAAGTCCTGTGTGGGTGCTGGCACTACCGTGATCACACTCCCCACAAACACCAAGCTCGTCCCCACGAGGACCAGTATACCAGGAACCTATAAATTCAATATTTACGAACTCAAATCCAAGACACAAATAAGAGAAGCTTGTACGCCATGCAACGATTTCAGAAGACCCAATTAGACCGTTTTCTAGCTGTGGTCAGTCTTAATTTCTTTAACTCGTAAATGAAAAATGTGCATTTCATATGTGTGCGTGGGAGCAACTAGATCGTAATACGATGGAGCTGAAATTTTGAGAAAGAGACATTGAAATTTAGAACAGCCTATAGCAATACACAACATTTAAAGAATACAAGTATTAAGCACGAATCATCAGCTCGTATGAATGATAAAATTATTATTACTCCAAGAAATTTGAGAATAATATATGAAAATAGGGAAAATGATATTTATTTTACATTGTCGTACAATTTCGGCAAGAAAAATAATAAGTTAAAACCATACCGAAAAAGAAGATCTTGTTACTGGTGATACGGATAGGTTAGCTAATATGTACATAGGAGCATGTAACATTGTTTTAATATACAGTGGTCGCTTCATCCCCATTGCAGGAAAAACAACAAGGAAAGATACAAAAGTTCTACATGGTTGTTTTCATCATACTTCAGTATTGCTGAGCGTGCCGTCGCACGTGCGGATGGCAGTGTAAGCAGCTACCAAGAAACAGCAGACAACTCCTGCCGCTGCAGCCACGCAAATGATGACAGACCATGTCGTGGTTCGCCAGTTCCCCTCCTGCAGAAGTAGAGATCTTAAACAGAGTTCCCCTCCTGCAGAAGTAGAGATCTTAAACAGAGTTCCCCTCCTGCACAGGTAGAGATCTTAAACAGAGTTCCCCTCCTGCAGAAGTAGAGATCTTAAACAGAGTTCCCCTCCTGCAGAAGTAGAGATCTTAAACAGAGTTCCCCTCCTGCTCCAAATGACTATCGTTCTTATGACTAAATGAGTATCTTACATATGGCCAAGTAGCTATCCTTCATATAATCAAATCAATATCCTACTTCTGGACAAAAGGCAGTCGATGTAGCATGCAGCGAGACAGTGAGATAATATTTAAAATAATTATTTTATACGTTTGTCATAACCTCGATGTTAAGATATGATATTTTGACGACATGTTTATTTCACAAGTAAAAAGCGCGTAGGATTGCGTTAAAGCAATATTGTAATACGAATATGAACAATATACGAATGCTTAATACGCTTTATGTGACTTGGATCTTGATATGGTGAAAATTTTCACGCTTTCACGCGGAATGTTTGATATAAATCGCGCCTGAGATGTAATGTTTCTATCTTATGAGAAAATGCCGTATGACCCACTCTAATTTCTTCCGTTCTTTACTTCAGTATCTTCAGAAAGAATAATCATCTTAATTGAATTTAATGGAAATTTACGACATTGTTTCATAATTTTAGTAATGTAAACAATCGATTTTGAAAAGAAAGCGTTTTTTATATCAAGTAGCGTTTAGTACGGAATCATACCTAAATTCATTAACTAATAAAACATCTGTTAGGTCTAATGCTCTGAAGACACGATTGCTTGTTGAATCTCTCGATTGTTTTGTCGTATCAGTTGAACAGCTGTCGAAGTAACTTCTGTGGAATCCCATACATAATGCAGCACTTCAATCAAATTACCATCTGTTGCATAAATTTTTCTCTTTATATTGGCTAAGAATAAGTTACTTGAATTTAAATCTGCCAAAGACGAGGACAATACCATCTACATAATTGTTGCTCATAATCCAAATGTTGCATACTCGCATCTGCTCAGTTGAATGGAACAATTTTCTGCATAAACATAATTTTTTTTAAAGTGCCTAAGGCTGGTCATTACGGCAATATTTTTTCAGTCAATATAAAACCTGGAGGTGGTGGACGGTGTGCAGAGGGCGTCGAGACACTAGGGGTTTGGAGAGGCGGGGTCGGTATCCCGTCAGTTGTTCCTTCTGTTTGTGTTGTGGCGGACTCAGGGACTCCGGCACCTCCGTCCACTGCATTCCTGAGTTCTCCAGATAATGTCCAATCTGTTAATAAAACACGTAATATGAACCACAAAAATTCCCTAATGTGTAGTAGAACCTATGTAAGATTACCCAAAGGAATAACTATGCATGTGAAATAAGGTACAGTATTTCTTGAGAGAAAATTCATCTGAATAATCGTATGAATATTAGTTAAAATATGTTCGAATGTATAATGATTAACGAAATACACTGAAATTAAACTAGTTAAAGAATTATTTCGTATCATATACAAGCTGCTTAATAGGTCCCTAAAGTAAACAACAAAACTATTTAATAAAACTTTAAGTATTTTTTAAATTTTTTGCATGCAGGCCATTTTCTATATGTTCATGAAAATATAATTAACTAGTTTTGAAATATCAAGTGACGAGGCTTAATCTAAAAAAAAATACCGAGTCTTTGGATACGTGTCGTGGCCTCGTGGTTAACCACAACAGCATTCAAAAGCATTCAAAAAACAATTAATGCTGTATTTTCATGATCTAAGGTGTCAGACCTCCAATCTTGCCGACTGAATTCACGTGGAATGACTGATTTATTTCTACCATCGATTTTCATAACCGATGGAAACTCTTTATATGTATATGTCTGATGTTTCTGTCTGAACTGTTTCGAGTTCGACACAAAATTGAAAGTGTTTTGAGATTTATGAGTTGGTTTGGCAAATTGTTTACCAGATTAACTTAATTCTTTATGTTATAAAAAGCAAGTCTGACCTGAACCACTGTCTCCGATACGACGGTCACGACGGAATATGCCGTCGAGAGACGGGCATCGACGGTGAAGCGCAGTCTATCAGCGCCGTCTTGTACGTCAAATGACAGAGCACCGAGTTTGTCTACCACCTCTGACAGAAGTCACGAATGTTGCATTCATTAGTTTATTGAAGGGTATACATTAATCGTTAAGTGCATTACTCATGCATTACAAAATATCAGGCTGAGGGGGTGGGGCTGGTTCATAATGGTCACAAGAGCTCTGAGAGAAAAACTTCATTTCTGATTTTGTATACCTGTCAGAATTCGAAAGTTGCAAAATTTCTCGAGTCAATCAATTGAATAGAATTATTAACCAAGCGTTATCAATTTTATTTTTTAGCAGCATGAGTACAGTATAAACCTCGTCATGTCCAATCATGCATCTTACCTTGGTGCACGGTCTTGTTGAAAATTTCGGTGCAGTTGACCTGCTGGGGGCAGTGGTCGAGCTGCACCATCCTGAAGGCAGCGGCGAGTGTGGAGACTGCACGCAGCGCTGCTGCTGAGTGTGTCGCGTCCACAGCCATAAGACGAGTGCGCCCGTCCTCGCTACCCTGCAACTCAGCCCAACCAAATTGAAGTAAATGAAACTAATCATAGAAAGACTGAAATCTGAAGGAATGAGAATATGAACAAATTAACTCCAGGGAATAATAATGCTATTCAGTGAGAGCAAGTACGGTAAAGAAATTCGATGACGAACACTGTCGGAGGAGACAGAGATACTATTACTCCATAATCGGAATATTGAAACAACAACGGAAATTTCACAACAATACATACTGCGCTATTGTTCGCTTCAAGAGCTCTATCGTAACATTCAAAAATTGGAAGACATATAATCTATTAAATTAAAAATTTATGTGCTACAGGATGAACGTGGGGAATTTTCAAAAAGAACAAATTTCTATGTCATGAGACAATTTTATTTTCGAATATTTATGTAATTTACAGACTGAAGCGACCGTAAAATTATCAGATAACGCAGTTGTAAGCGTTTACGTCAAAGCAAATTCAGTATCGTGAAAACTGACTGCAGTTTCTACATGAAATCAACCCTCAGATTTTATGAAGCCCACCATTGAACAGTAATTTGAAAATTAAATCAGTGGAAAAGGAACATTTTTGATTGTGTGCCGGGTAGCTGGTGTACAAGTTTCTGGGTCAAACTGGAGTTATTTTTTTAATACTAGAAATTCAAAAAAATTCAGTTTCTAAGCCGTAATAAATTACTCAGAAACGAAAAGGCTTAAGACTGCTGTAGGAGATTCAAATTTCGAATAACTTGAATGCTATCATGTGATTTTAACCATATCCTCATTATTTATGACTTCCGAATCGATGTTTGATTTAGAGATGAAACAAATACGTGTGTGGTTTTAAAGCGTTTATAATTACGTGCAATGATTAAATTTAATATTTATTGTATTGAAAAATATCCTAAGCCATACACAAATTCGTTAAGGGCTAAGGAAATGAGTCACCTGCTCCGAGATAATTTGACAATATTCTTGCAGTACAGGCCACAGGATGGAAGATCTTGGGCTCTCCAGAGGCGAACTGGAGAACTTCGCGAACTTCATTCTCGAAGACGACCACACTTCTTCCGGATCGAGTGTTCGCGCCACAGCATCATCCTCATTGTTGAATTTTCCATCGTTGAGCAACACGTTTTCCTCTTTGGAATCTGAATCTTCACGCAG
>VCRD01003060.1:0-12808 GCA_006783055.1 Trinorchestia longiramus
GTAAATATATGAGTGTATCCAGAGTAGTTTGTGTCTATTAATTCGTGGTACATTTGGAGCACATTTTGATTGGTTTGAGAAGATAGCGAGGTAGGGAGGAAATCAGTGCATATATAGGTCTCCACCTCGAACCAGGGAGGGAGCGGTGGAACCAGGGAGGGAGCGGTGAAACCAGTGGTGCTGCATTGCGAGCCGGAATCTAGAACACTCCAACCTTTTAGCAGAAATTTTTAGTCTCCTAGTACGTACTTCCTAATCCATGGATTCTGAAGGCTTACGAGAATCCTACATTTTGTGTATATATGATCCAATGTCAAGCTTTCAACCAAAACTCCGCTTTAATGACTGCCACATGACAAAATGCTGGTGTTTTAGCTGTGTAGGTGCAAAAATAACGCTCAACACTAAGATTAAGTAATGAATGAGGCGTAAAAACTGCTTCATTTTTATGATAGACCATATAAAACGTGCATGATTAATGGTCAACAAAGTGACTATAATATGGCGGAAACTTAAATTTTAATGAACAAACTTTTCTATATTCAGCGTTTTAGTTTTTCCAGGTTTTTTTTGTCGTGGTCACTCGGTGTAACTGTGGATGGTGTGCCAGGAGTGGAAGTGTTGTTGTTAACCTCCTCAGTTTTGTAGCCCTTGCTGCCATCTAGCACTGGCATAACAATTAGTACTCTTTTTTTTAACTTTTGTATTGCATCCACTTCTCAATTTCACCGTTGTTCTTTGTTCTTGTAGAAGCCGAATTTTTTGTGCTGATCGGTTCAAAAATTGTTTCCATCGATCCTTTTTTATAATGCAGATGAGTTAACTAGAACACTAGAAAGTTTGACAGCTGTTCGCCCTTACAGTGGCTTTATTGTGCCCTTATGACAACTTCATTATATCTTTACTGCAGCTTTGTTTTGGTGGTTTACAAAATTAGCTTGTAAAATTTGTAATCTTGAATTTCATTATTAATCAGAAATTGAAGAGGACATAGGTTTCTTTTTGTCTTCATCAAATCGATTTCGATCGATTTTCATGCGTTCTTTTCTTTTTACAGTTGCGTGAAGTTACTCCTTATAATGGATATGTTGGTAAATTTAACAAATAATAATAAAAATAATTAAACAAACAAATGAATAAATAAATAATCGTAATTTGAATAACGTAGGTAATTTTTCTATTTGCAGGAAAACTGTGGAAGGAGTTTCTAAAGTGTGGGAAGAAGATGACCAAAAAGCGTCTGCTCACCCGAAGCGTCAGGGCTCTTCTGTACGATCAGCAGCTCCTGTGAACAAAATTACCACTCATAAGTTTGGAAAAGTAAACTGTATTTCAGCGGACGTTTCTCCTAAAACTTTACCAAATACTTCGACTTTGGCACTCCAGTCACGGGCCGTGTCAAATGGTATTTTATCATCTAGTTGTTTTCCCTCATCTCGACCCACTTCGCCTGTTTCCTCACCTGCATCCATGACGGTAGCTAGCGACAGTGACAGCAACGTCAAATCTTCATCGTCGCTTTCCACGGAGTCTTGTTCAACTTCACTTCCCTACAAGCTGCCAAAAGTAGTCACAAAGCCTGCTAGTAAAGGAGATAGAAAATTTCTTCGTCCGAAAAGCTCTGAAGTGTTTGTGTGTCGCGGTGGGAAGTTGGTGCCTCTAACGAGCATCATTAAGAGGGGATCCCCACCTAAGGTGATCGAGAAGAAGAAAACTAGTGATTTGGTTTATGTTTATCATGACGGCAAATTTCTAGCCATGGGGGGCTCGATCTGCAATGTGGATCCTCGGTACAGCAAGTCGCTCACTTCACAAGTTGTGCTTCCAATAAACCTCATCAATAAAGCGGGCCAAAAACGAAAGAACTTGACACACAATAACTTTCGAGCTGTACTTATTGACAAGAGGATGGCTGATTTTGCTCTGAGTGCCTTAAGGAAACCTATCCCAACTTATAAAGATTTCCACAAAAATGGTTCATTCGTTCGAAATGGCCCCTTAAATTGCAGACGTCAAGGTGCTGTTTCTAAGATAAAACCGCGGACCACGAAGAGCAACATTCTTGACATCATATCAGAGAAGCTGGCCATTGATGTTGGAGAAGGTGCCTCGCGTGATGTGAACGAGAATTTTGGAACTGAGTTGGAACTCCGTGACTCTAAACTTGTTCAGAAAAACCTGCACCGTTTCCCGTCTCTCTCTCGCGAGATGAAGAGGCTTGACAAGAAATATACTTCGCCAGAGAGTGTTGATGTGAGTAGTTTATGTACTACTAGTACTCTATGACAGTGATTAGGTAAATATGTTCTTTGCAAGATTTGTGGTGTTTCAATTCCGTTCACAATCCATTATAATTTTTTTACGCAAAGCTGATTTAATTTCACTATACAAATCGAGATTTGCTTTCGTTGTGAGAATTTATAACACAAACTCAAGCTCAGTATTTTACAGTGTGGGACATAATTCCTGTCATATATTTACGATCAATTTCGATTATTATTATTTCGAAAATAGTACCCAATTTAATTTTATAAAATTAATTAGAATAGAATAGAATGAGGCTATAGGAACGAACCTTCTGGCCCATTCTTGGGTCGGATAATTACTTCGATAATTATTCGGTTGTTTACCCAAGTCCCATAATTATCGAGCATATATCTAATTTTTTGCAGAACAATTAGCCATTAACTATTGACAATGTCTGTCGAATTGATGCCAAAGTTAATTATAGAGCACATGAAAAGGGACCGAGTCCATCCGAAGTATTAAAACTGGGGAGAAACGTCAAAATCAAAAGAATCTTTATAAAAAGAAAAATTGACCCACTCTGTACCAGAGTATCAAAGTTCTAAAGTCAAATTGAATAAATGCTAAGAGAAAATTCCCTTAGAAGTAGTTTGTGCGGTCACTAAAAACTTTCCTATAAAACTGCAAAGTTGTGAGGGCAAGAGGGAAGTATTTTGAATAATTTTTTTTGTGTTCGTAGATTAGTAAATTACTTGCTATTTGTTGAAGTCAGATGTTGGAATAAATGTCTTTTTTGAAAAAAAAATTGTTTCTGTTTCGTAACAGTATTTATGCCCCACCCTGTTTAAATTTGGGGTGGTTGAGTATTTATACATGCTGAAACACACGTGCACTCTAGGATGAAGTAGAGACGCTCCATACTGAAGTAGGGGCCTGTACTCCATACTGAAGTAGAGACCTATACTCCATATTGAAGTAGGAGCCTGTACTCCATACTAAAATGGTTACCAGTAGAGGTAGTCGTGCTTGTGTGGGCAGTGTAGTGTGGAACAGGGAGTGCCTCTCCAAACAAACGTGTTCATAATTTACGACTCCCTGATCAAGAGGGCCAATGACTATGCACATTGCAGACGGTGTGGTCTACATTATTTTTGCACTGAATGTATTCTTATCTTTGATGCTGTCATGGAATGTGAAGCTTTGTGTAAAAGCGATGATAGTGACTTGGATTTTTAATGCACTAGCTTTGAAAATACTTCTTTTGGCTGTACCAGTGTTTCTCAGGAGTCACTCATGTTCATGTATGCTGTCATCTTTTTGTTCAACTAAAGGCTTTCGAAATTTTTCATGAGTGACGTTGCAGAGGTAGTATTGCCGGCTGCAGCCTTTTAGCAACGGAACTTAATTTGTTTATTTTATTTTTGTATTTTCTGTTGGGCAACCAACATGTCGTGTGTTGTGGGCCATGAATCCTGTGCTGAATTCACACCTAGAATCGTAATATTGAACGGATCTCAATATCACTATGCCCAAACTAATGCATTAAAAATCAAAAAAGGTGCAAGTGTCTGGACAGAGTTTGTAGAATGACCTAGCTGAAGCACAAACACGTCCACAATTTGTAGTTCTGCAGTATAAACAAAACAATATCTGTGGCATCGATTCCAAATGCGGTATTTAAAGTTTCATGATTCTCTTACCACAACAAGTGAAAATAATTGTCTAGTAAGCAGGCAAACACGCTGATAGACGAGTACACAAACATTACCCATCTACTGTAATACTAGACAGATGCCCTCGAAACTTCAAATTTAACGTCGTTTTCATTGTTTTTGCCTTCCAAAAAAAGATCAGTTGGACTAAGTGTATTCTATTGGCTAACAAAAATAATTTTTTGCAATGAACTGCTAGAAGAGAACGGGTATAAATAGAAAAAGTTTATCAATCCCCGATATTGGCAGTAATTAATTCTTTTGTTGAGGGTCTGACAGTTGACTAAAGCTTATCTTATTGAGTGACGGAGATGATTTAATTTAGTTTCCATTTATAATAAGAAAATTAGAGCCTAAAAATTGTTCTCAGGAAAACTTGCGACAATTTCGTGGTATCACAAATTTTCTAACTATGAAGAGTACTCGGTAAGCTCAGAATAATGTAGAAAATATGGTGGATTTTATCAATGTTACTCGCCATTCATGTTAGTGTTCAAGAAATTGTTAGTGAAGTCTTTTTTAAAGCTGTAAATGATCTATGCAGCAAAAGTAGATGCTACAAATATGAGTAAAATTAATATTTCTAGTATCCCTCTGAAGCGGCAATGCTCAATTGACCTACAAATAAACCAAAAAATTTAAGTAGCTCCTAACAATATACATGAAAAAAAACTGATTTTGTACATGAGGTAGTCCAGGGAAGCTGAGCAATGTTGTGTTTTGTGGGTGACACCTTGCCGTAAATTGGTGGGTAGTTGAAACCTCAGGGGCTTAGCTGCTTCGCGCGTACGAATATAATGGAATATTAGGCCATTCATTGTGAGAACAATGGACTGGATGCTCTGATACCTGCTCCAGTTTCCTAAATGAGGCAAGTCTCAACAAAAGTGAAGGAGTTTTTGACTTTCAAAAAGTTATGAAAAAAGGAAGTTATGTTGCCGCGCCCTGTAGTATGTAGTGACATAGTGGGAACCTTAGAACATCCTACATCTTTATTTTCTGCAGGCCGTCGAAATAGCTACTTGTGGCTGCAGTTGTTAAGCGAGGAATGTCTTAACAATAATAACAACTATCTACTGCATTATTGTTGTGACGTAACGGATGGACTGACACCTGAATTTTGAAACCTTCGGTGCGATATAATCTAAGCCACCGAAGCGCTAGAAATTTTTTATTTCTCGTACTACTGCTTAACAATATTGTGGGTTTGTGCAGGCAGAGGAGCCGCGCTGGGCGGGGGGCAAGCAGCCCCCTTCTAAGCAGCAGCACGGACCAGGCAACCTCCACACGGAGGAGCTGCTACCGCGAGGTCAGCCACTTTTGGACGCGTTGGTCAACAATCGCCATATAATTCGTGATAGTTTATTACTCCTGGTCCTCTTTTCGTGGGTGTGTGAGGGGGTTTTTGTCTTCAGGGTTGCGAGATGGTAGGAAATCCTTGTTTGTACAAGTTTTTGATTTTGTTACCTTTTGTCCAGCGTGTAAATGGGATATTTAATTCTTTCTTAGCTTAGGTTGTCAGTTATAGCTGTCATGCATTTTAATATATCAACATTATCTGCTGAATACATATGTACATATATATATATATCCTATATATATATATCCTATATATATATATCCTATATATATATAGATAGATAGATGAAATATAATATAGTTTTGAAAAAGTATTCGGATAGAACGAAAAGTTGATTTCTCAGCATTTTGATAAAGCACTTATCAATGAAACCTAGAATAAGAGTTTTAACTTCTGTTCGCTTCTTCGAGATGCTATCATTTTTTATTACTTGTGTGACCTGTTTTCCAAAATGTGTCAGTTAAATTTGACGCCTCTTTGGTATCACTTACTCTTAATCTTTACTGAATTTCGCTGTCGTGATCGCCTTCATTGAGCGCAAACGGTTGTTAAATGCAGTGTATTAATAACGAAAATAGTACTCAGAAATATGTATGTTGATGCTGATGAGTATCAGTAAAGTTGGTATGTATGTATATCTGAAAAAGTATAGAAGCCTTGTTTTCAGGATAAATCATAATACAACTGCTTTTCTAAGTCTAAGATTTTTGATTATTTATACTCTCATCCTCTTTAGAATTAATTGTTCCACAACACCACCCTAGTGGGAATACAATAACGATTTCACCATTTCTATTGGATTGGTAATATTTAGATTTTAATATTCAGGTAGTAAAGCATCTGGCGAGTCTGGAGTTCGAGTAAAGAGGTGCGAGGTGAAGGTGCCGTGGTACCGCCTGCCTCCCTCACTCAAAGTTTGGTGTCTTGTGCATCACTGCTACGACTGCAGCTGCGGGCTTGCCGCTCCACCTTCTGACCACCACTTGCCAGTCAAAGAACATCAAGAAAAGGAAGGCAAAAAAACCAAGTCTCTTTATCAGGAAGTCTCATTCAGTGATAATCATTCAAAGAAAGCTGTAGAGAAAGAGAGTTCTAAAAAAGGCGAGTCAAAGGATAAACCCGAGGTAGAGAGGAGTAGCGAAAAAACTGTTTTGAAAGTCAAACCTGAATTGCTTTCTCCAGATTCAGCATTTGCAGCGTTGCTCAACTCAAGATTAACAAGCTGTGAGAACAAGGAGAAGGAATCTTCCCTTCGACTCGGCCACTCAGTCGAAACATCGAAGAACAACAATTCTGCCTGTAAGAATGTATTCAATAATCTTCAAAGTATTGCTTCGCAAAGAGCGTCAGGTGCGGATATGCATAGTGACTGTGGGCACAAGAATGAGAACAGTTCAGGTGATAACAAGACTCACCTAGGGTTGGGCTATACAGTTGATAGAAGAGTGGGCGAACAAAGAAGTGCTTCAAAAGCTACCAGCCAAGCATCTATGAACTATGAACATTCGTTTGTTCACCTTAAGAAAAAACGAGAGGAAGACTGCTCACAGGATGAATGGACCTCGTCTAAATGTAAGAAGTTCAAAGTTTCAAATTCCAGACCTGGCCAACAAACATCGAATGTTAAGTCGATGACTGAAAGCTCAATGTGTAAACGTAGTAGCAGCAGCCGCGAAGTTTTGGGTAATGATGCGAAAAACCTAGATAAACTCAGTTTGATGGGTTCTTTCTTCTCGAGTAAGACTTTCAATTCGCGTGCTGCCATTGAAACACCAGATCATCAAGCTACCGACGTTCTCGAGAGGTTAGTGTCAAAGTTAAAATATTACTTAGTATGATGACAATATTTCTTAGTTGCTTGATCAGTGTGGTGTTGGTAGATGATTCACTAACATTGGCCTGCACGACTTCATTTCTGGAACACTTCTGGATGCGAAGTATTGTGCATGCTCTCGTCTAGGCAGTCGTGAAATGTCAACCACCTTCAAATATTCAGTTGTTGCATGTCAGGTGACCTATTAACAATTTCTTGCGAAGTGACCCACCGGTAGGTCACTTATATTAGGTTCTGTAATTTTTTCAAAGCTTTCTTGGGACAATGTGTACAAAGTAAAGATTTACACCGGCTAGGTAATCGTAGGAAACGTGTTAAAACCTACAGAACCAACAGAGGAAAGAGAAGCAAATGAATTTCTTCAGTTTTTTTGCATAAAACCGCATGAAGTATATTAGTGTCCGGTGAGAGAGAAATACTTGGTTAAAATACCCCTTAGCGTGTGTAACGTGGAATTTTATTCTAATAATTTTTCACAGTTAACTTCACGTGCAGGACTTCATTCAGTTTCATGTGGTTGGTATTAAGGGCACTCAATGTGCACCCGTCTCGTTCTTTGGTGAACATCAAAGTGTTAGTACGTCTGAATCCTGACTTTCCAGCACATCTGGAGGGATCGTGAGAACTGCTTCAGTGGTCAAATTTTTCATTTCATCTTGCAACAAAATGAAACTTAGTGCTTATAAATCATCAGTAATTATAGTTTTTCATCTACAGTTTCAAGTAACCTTCTGTATCTTCATTAGCAATATTAAGATGGCTGTTTTTTGTTTTTGTTTCGTACGCAGAAACAATGACGAGGCTTCCAGCTTGAAACCTGTGAAGGTGTCGGACACTGAGAGCAGCGCTGGAAGTGCAGGAGATGCCGTTCGTCGCTGGCCCCCTGTGTTGCCTGAGTGTGTGATCCTGGAGCTGTGTGTGGGACAGCGAGAGGTAGCGGCCGGCCGAGCGTCTGGCCCCACCATCCACAACATCATCAAGCATTGGAGCCATGATATCAACCACAGTGCCCGCACTTGTGGCTACTCCAGGGCTGGTAAGACGTACCGGGCTGTGCTCAATCCTCAGAAGCAGGGTTTTGATTACACGCTTCCCATTGCTCCTTGCAATTCTAATGCTACCATCAAGAGTGTGCTTTCTGCCTTCCTGAAAAGAGGCTACATCCGCGACGTTCAAAACGAAGATAGAACTTTGAAGTACGAGCCTGAAGAAGCAAATGTCGTGTATTGCACCAACAGAAACATTCCAGTAGTTGAAAATAAAACTGCAGTTCATGCTGCACCAATTCTTTTCCCTAGGGAAGGATGCCAGAGTCCTGTTCGCCCAGTGCCCGTATCCAGTACTGAAAGCTTTGTTACTTCTCTTCCAGCACCTAATCATTCGTTTAGCTGTTCATCCCCGAAGTCTACCCAATGTGTCGACATTATTCCTGAAAAAAACACTTCTGTCAGCTCGTGCATTACTCAGCCAGCTGCGAGTCCTGGAGTCAACAATAACAACAACAACAATATCAACAGCATTAACTTGGGCAGTCCAGGAGCCACTGGAGAAGTGAAGCTCAAGATCGCGTGGAAGCGAGGGCACCAGTCTGGTGAAGGAGCTGCGGTAGCGAACAGCGTGTCGTTGCCTGAAATGATGCAGGCAGAAGAGCGGCGTGGAGAGCTAGNGGAAGGATGCCAGAGTCCTGTTCGCCCAGTGCCCGTATCCAGTACTGAAAGCTTTGTTACTTCTCTTCCAGCACCTAATCATTCGTTTAGCTGTTCATCCCCGAAGTCTACCCAATGTGTCGACATTATTCCTGAAAAAACCACTTCTGGCAGCTCGTGCATTACTCAGCCAGCTGCGAGTCCTGGAGTCAACAACAACAACAACAACAACATCAACAGCAGTAGCTTGGGCAGTCCAGGAGCCACTGGAGAAGTGAAGCTCAAGATCGCGTGGAAGCGGGGCCACCAGTCTGGTGAAGGAGCTGCGGTAGCGAACAGCGTGTCGTTGCCTGAAATGATGCAGGCAGAAGAGCGGCGTGGAGAGCTAGAGCTCGACTTGAGCCCCGCACCTTCTGGCACCGCTATGCTCGTTACGGAGGCCCGTTTTAGGAAACTCATCAACATGAACATCATCGGTGTCACAGGACTCAATAAACAGAGCAGGTAACCACAGCCTTCTTCTGATAGTCATTTCAAAATTATAGTTCGATAGTTTCTCTTTTCTTCGGCTAGACTAAAAAGTTAGTTAACGTGTTTATACTAGTTAACTTTGGAATGTTTGTAGAAGTGATGGGGATGTTAAGGACTTTTCTCAAGAAAATAAGGATGAACTTTTTTCAACACATTAATAAATTTCCTGAGGGGTCTTGGTCATTTCTCTGGTTTCCTTCCTACACCAGTGCTTTCCTTCCCACCACTCACACTCACGACATTGATTTATATAATTAGGACATATATTCCTAGTACTCGTAATTTACTTGAAACGCCGTCACTTTAAAAATTGAGCTGAGTAATCATAAATTGATCTGAGTCAATTGATTTAGATACTTAGCAATTTTTCCTAATAAACTGCTGGAAAGTGAATCATTTTCCAAATTCAGCAAGGGACTCAACCAAGGTCTGAGGTTGTTGATGCGTGTGCAGGTGCATCATTGCGCCCGTGGAGTCAAGTGAGATGCTCGCCAAGATGCGCTTCATCCAGACGCAGATCAGTAACCGCCTGCTGGACGTGGGCCCTAACATGCGAGATATCTTTTTCCCTCCCCACCAGCCTACCGGAACCGTCGTCAAGCCACGGTCAGCTTCTTTAGTTTCTCGCACAACATCTAGCGGCTTGTAATTTTATTCCCTATACGTCTTTCTGCGTTCTCACGTTTTTGTTGGTGCAGTGTGAATTTTCTTACAGGGGTTTTCCATGATGTATTTTTGTTGACTTCTCTTGATTATTAAACAAAAAAGTGTTCTTAAAATGTGTGCGTTGACTGAATGTTTGTGCAGTATGAGGGAATAAGTGTGTTGGAGTAAGGATATTTCAATGCAAGAGAGAACGATGAAGACGCGAAGGTGTTATCGACCTGCATCATGTTCTTACTATCAGTTAAAAAATCTCACGAAATATTTTATAGGGAGAACAGATAAGGATGGCAGAGAGTCTAATGAAAGGAGAGTATTGGGCGTATTTGAGATGCAAAGAGTCGAAGTTACAGCTCTTTTTTATCATCATCTAACAGTAGAAAGATACTGCGTTCCGGGAAGGTGCAAAACAACTAGCCTAATTTGGTGCACGAAGAGAATTCATGAAAGTCAATTAGGATGAGAAGAGCTGGAAGTTTACAGATAACCATAATAATGATTAAATTAAATCGATCATCAGCAAGCCATACCATACGGTCAACCAGTAATTAGAAATTACAATTTCAATTTAATAACAATCACAACTTTATGTTTTAAGTTTTCGCTCTCATAATTTTCCTTTTTCGGTTTTTCTCGGATGTTAAACATCCAATTCAGTTAAATGTTATGATGTCAAATCTAATCTGTACCCAAAGAAAATATTTTGCTTATCACCTAAAATGCGTATAATACCTACCACGTCAGAATTTATATGAATCATGGTTACCTCTTAAGTCATCATTGAAAAAGCGAAGTTTCATTTGTTCCCTCATGTATATTTAACGTACATTGCGTGATGTGAATGTTTACGTATACCCGTAGGTACTGCTGTTCTATCATCTATGATACTACGCATGGAATACCTACCACTTATGGATTTTACGATGAGGCATTTTTAAAAACCAATGCTGTTACATTTCTTATGTACCAACATTATTGGAAATATACGTTTTTGTTTTGTTGTTATTCCTGGGGCTGAAAGCATTTTACATTCTAGTGAGAGAGTGTGTGGAAAAGCAAGGTAGAAAAAACAAGAGAGCACGTTAAAAATGAATGAGAATAGTTTGGTGAAGCATGACTCCTGTCTGGAATTCTGGTTTGATTTATTTCCATATCACTTCTATTTTACGAAATGACTCGCCTGATGGCATGTACAAACACAAGTTCTACAATCATGAGAAGATAACTCTTGCTTTTAGGTCTTTGAATGTATTCTCAAACATGTATATTATTTTCATTTCATTTCCAGCCCTGAAAGAACTTGGTTCTGTGGTGCCACAGAAGTGAGTTAGGAAAAGTCATCTGGACCCTTCTGCTAAATTTTTCAGGCGGGTAGACCAGCCTAAATTAACATCTAGGTGCATAAGTACTACTGCAATGGTTAATTACTTTGAATGGGTGGGACTCGCTTCGTGTGTTTTGTGAAAGTGTATAGGCATGTTACGTCTGGACTCGCATGGATTGCTAACATACTTTCAGTATTTTTTAGTTAGGTTAGTTTCCAAGTGGTAGTAAAATTCTCTTCTTTCTTCCAGGTTCATCATGATCCGCTGCGACAAATCTGGTAGCTGGGAAATCGTTGGCCTTGTGCAGAAAAAGTCGTCCGAGCACCAGGCAGATAATGTACATTTTACTACTAGTGATATTTTTGATACTAGTCTTGCGAAGAAGGCTTATGGAAGCGAACAATTGTCAATGAAGTCAGATATTCCTTCTGCTATCGGGTCGTTCAAGAAGTCGTTACCCTCTGCATCTTCATTAGTTGTTTCACTGCCACAATCTTCTGCTAGTGTGCCTTCCTTGAACGAGTCAATTCACGTAGAAATGGGCGCAGCAGAATCTCCCTCGACCTCGTTAAGTGAACTTCGATGCTCTGAAATTCCAGGTGGGTATAAGTCCCCTCCATCCTTTGAGCATGAGACTCTGCATTTGTCTTCGGGGACATCCGTGACCAACTGTCGTACCAAGCCTCTACCTTCCATATCAGCAGAATTGCTCGCGCCAGCAAAGCCTCTGTCTTTGTATAGTGTAAAATCTCCGTCTAAGGACCGACCTATAATATCATTTAATATATTATCTTTTCCGGATTCAATAACATCTACGTCCAACTGTGATCTACCCTCTTTAACATCTTCATCTCCTACGAGCACTGAAGCTAATCGTTCTGTAGTTTCTAAAATTTCTTCTCCAAATATAATTAAGAATAGCGATATTTCTTGCTTGCGGAAGACAGATGTACTTAACGGATCTTCCTCTTCCTGCCAAACCACAAACGTTTCCTCAAGTTTAATCTCTTCAAGCCCCCGTATTGCCACCTCTTGTGAGCCAGCATCGTCTTCGAGTTTTTCTGCTATTAAAACGAACATAGTATACAAAGTTCCTTTGATCCGCAGAAGTTCTTTGCTACCTAATAGCACCGAAGCCTCACTCTCGGGCTCAACTGGCAGCAATAATGGGAATGTTACGAGTGCCTTGCAGGGTGATATGGGGCCCGTCAATGTTCAGCAGAAGGACAGTACAGCATCCAGTCAATCATCTCATTTAAAAAATAGTGCATTGATTGGTCAATCGTCGCCATTGTATTCTAATGTACCATCTGTTAATTCTCCGCAACGATTTTTCCTGAAAAGCACGGAAGATATCCCTAGAAAAATTGAAGACCATTCCAAAAAATCCATGTCTCCTGATAAAAAAGCTGTTACACCTCATGCAGAATCTCAGATTCTGTCACCAACTGATAACTCCCTTCTAGAGAAGCAAATTGATGAAATCGGTA
>VCRD01003060.1:13062-69826 GCA_006783055.1 Trinorchestia longiramus
AGTTGTGAGAAACCGCCTTTCTCTCTTACCTTGACTGAGTCACGACCAAGCGAGCTATCGTCGTTGTCAATGACATCACTTTCACGGGAAAACAAAACTCCTATAGTGAGTGCATCTATAGAGCACATGATTTCTAGAAAAGGGCTCACTAAACCTGCTGTTACCAAGGGCATGAAATGGGCTGCAATTGATCTGTCGATAAATTTTAAAAGTATAAAGCTTGGCTGGCTTAAGGGAACACTACAAAAGTCTATCTTGGCTCAGATTCGATCAACTTCACTCGAGAGTTGCGGAGTCGTGACCTTCACAGTCAGGGGATCAGAGGAAGAGACCATTTTGTATGGACGCTCCAAAGTCATGCGTAAATCAAGCATTCTTTTGCTCATTTTGGGTTCATCAATCGCTGCGTTAGAATTGGCATATAGCCTTTCTACCTTTGACCTACTAAAAAACAATATGATGGCGTATGTGTTCAGAGGAGACGAAGGGGAGCGTACATTTTATAGATACGTTACGCCAAATTTTTTGACGCCTTTAGAATCGAAGAAAGAAGTCTCATCACCTGCAAAACAGCGTCGTTTACCTCTAGAGCTATTTCGAGGAAGTAGTGTTACACGTTTACTTCAACTAGGATCAGTGGACAACAAAGATATTGATGAACCTTCCTGTAGTAAATCTAACTTTCCTTGCATGTCTACCAGTGCACCTGACTCGCAATCCGAACCTTTTGTATGTGAACCTACGCTCAAAGAAAAGTTAAGAGATGTCAGGAGAAGCTTGGAAAAAGAGAAGCCATCGTTGAGGGTTGAGGGGAGGCTAGAGAAAGTGCAGCACCCTGTCACTAGTGATTCGGACGCTGAAAGCATCACGGTGAGCAGTGAAGGGACGGACAGCAGTGTCCCACAGAACGCTCTACTCTCCTGCCATGAAATCACTCACTTCTCACCGCAGGCCACTGCCTCCTGCGCTGCTCAACCTCTGCTGCCCTGGTGCTTACCTGCTGGTAAACGATCATATAATTTACATTGTTTATTCGTTTCTCTGATGGTAGTATAATCATTACGGCTTGATACTGGCTATTTGGAAATAACGATCAATAATATCCGCTCTCATTCTGTATTATTGTAACTATGATTAGTCCCTGGCGGGGATATTTTTTACCGTATGGTTAGAAATTTTTGTTTAGATCTTTGTATTGTCAATTAAAAATTACGTCCATTTAGTAATGAAGCTTTACTTTGCTGCCATGTTAATATTTCACAGGTTTTCCCCCTTGGCTTTCTTCTTTAACTACTTTCACTTAGAAATTTTAATGAAATTGGGTATTGTGCTTGTGTGATCTGAAGACGAATGTCCGGCAGGGAGGGAACCCGTGGTGCTGGAACCGGTTATTGAGAGCACCCCCGCCTTTCCTTCGACTTCCCTAGACTCCGTTGCTGTAGCACCTTTCCCTCCGCCTCTGAGTAAGACAAATCCTGCTGCTAAATCTGCTGCTGTGAACGTCGCACGAGTGGAAGAGCATGTGAATTCAGAACCTGTTTCTTCTGATGAGACGCAGGAGCACGAACTCAGCATCTGCCTGGCCGAGGACAGTGTCCAGGTATCCTCTTGCTACCTCTGCGTTATCACTTTACAAGTTAACACGTTCGCTCCCGCTTGGCGCATATGTAGGTCATTTGAAGCTCCAATTTCAAGCTCTAAATTTCAAGCGGCAGCGAACGTGTTTAGTATCTATGGTTAGAGAATTTCTTTTTGCAGGAAACTTGAGTCCCTTGGTGAATGGTGTTTGTGGTGAGCCTTGTATCTCGAACGAACGTGTCATCAGTCCAATTGCTACTGAAGTTTTACCATGGAAGATATCTACTTCATGGAATAAGTTATAAATTATACCTTGGATCCTGAACACCGCTCATTAATAAATAATTCGAAAATTTGAGTTACGGCTGCAAGAACTAATTTTAAATCATTCAAAGAATATGAGGAACATTTAACATTGCTAGCGATTTTTATTAATTCATAAATCACCTGACTCAAAGTTGCTGCAGAAACCTAGTGAAGATCTGAACTCTGTGCACTATTTCCTTTATGAATGTGGTTGCTGTAAATTTTCTTTATATTAACTTGCAATTTTCAACTCTTATTTGTATTTATTTGTAGTGTTTATGAATACTCGTATGGTTCGTGTGGTACGACTAACTTCCATCTCCTATGTGTGCATAGATTGAATCTCTGTTCTATATTCAGTAAACATGCTGTTATCAGTATATGTGTAGGTATGGTTCCATTGTGTACAGAATTTGTAAAATTACAACATTTTTCAGATATTCCCTGCAGAAGACGAGAACGCTAGTGAAGAAGTCACGTCTTTGACAGTAAGTTCTCTATGTGATAAAGATCGAACTCCCTCCATGGAACTGCTGGGAGGAAGAATGAAAGTCTGCATGCGTAGAAGTTCTTTCGTTCGCGGGAGAAAGTCGAAAGTGAAGGCAAGGAAAGGATCAAGATTATTACAGAGGTATCCCAATGGGTGTCAGGGTAAAGATACCGGCATTCGAGCGTGGAGGCCCGAGACTGCCGGGGCGCGCGTTAGCGGGCCATCTTCATTTGCTAGGATGCGCACCACCGTTACGAAAGGTAGTCACAAGAAGGGTGGCAAGGCTATGAAGTTGAAGAGAAGTAGCAACTCGAGTGCTGGTGGGTCTGGTACTCACTTGTCTGGGAGTGGTGGTGAGCGGCAGTTGGCTGAGATAACAGAAGGCCCTGTCAGTGATGGGTACGGCAGCAGCAGCGGCAGCAGCCGAGTCTCGAGGCGAACGAGCCATGCACGGGGCAAGGACAGCAGCCACAATGAAATGGAGCGACTGCGGAGGAAGGAAATCGGAGAACTCTTTGTGGAACTTCAGGGCGTCTTACAGAAGGAGAAAGGAGAGGACTTACCTGACTGTAAGAAGGATGTGTGGCCGAAAAGGATGACTCTTAAAATAGTGAGTTGATCGTTTGATTCGTTTACGGCAATCTTATTTTGATGGCGATGATATAAACTCATTTTGAAAGGCCCTTTTTATAAGTTCTCGTCGTGGGCTTGTAATGACTGTATCTTCAATTTTCATCCTGTTATCGAGTAAAATTTTAGGTCTTTGCTGCTTGACAGGTGCAGTTTCCGTCGTGCAACCACTTTTGCTCTTCAGTAGTGAGATGGTATAATATTACTTGACACTCTTGAGGTGCCAATCACTTTCCTATAGCAGAAATAATGGTTGAATTTGGACTACAGTTTGTACTCATAATAGGGGAAAAATTTAAAGACGAAATATGTAAGTTAAACAGAGGAGAAATTTAAAGCTAATCGATGAAGTGGTTAGTTTTGCTTATAACCACATTTCATTCCTTTAACACAGTGACTCTCAAACATGGTGCCGCGCCACACTAGTGTGCTGCGAGACCAAATTTAGTGTGCCGCGAAGCAAGAAGACTTCACAAAAATCTACGTATACCTTTCATAAAGTTTAAAATTAATTTCCTCCCAAATCCCGAAGAATGTAAATTATTATTCAAAATGTTAAATTATAGTGAGTTAAAAGTTCAGGGTAAGCACCGCAAGCAGTGCCACGAACAATAAATTGTACCGTAATTATTGCAAAACATTGTGGATCTCAGTACGGAATTTTATTATCAAAATTATATGAAACGCATTCAATTATAACCTTTATCCCGCGAACAAATAGAGAACTACATTTACTTCAATGTACGAGCTTTTCATTCATGTCATGTCAATAATTTTCGTTTAACTTTGATTAACTTCAGATTGCTTGCTTGCTATCATTTTACCTTCACTATCGAGGGGAATTGGACGATAAATCAAGTCAACGAAGTGCTTTGATCTGCATATAAACCAAATATTGTGAATATCGCAAGTTCGAAAATTTTTCTATGTTTCTTCTACCATATTTTAAAGCTGAACGAAACGATTTGAGAGCTAGCACAGCGGCGTGACTGCCTCCACTCTACTGCCAATCAATTAGTTTATCACTGCCTGTTATGGAATACCTGAGTGACAGTGTGTGTTAACAGTTTTATAATATAACTCCCCCTCTGTGTAACAATGGATAAGTTCATAAAAAGAAAAGTATGAAGTGACGATTGTGAGTCAACAAACAGCAAGCAAATGACAAAACCCGTCAACTCTAGCGCAAAAAAAAGCTAAAGTTTACCACGACCGAAGATACAAGGATGAATATTTGCTGTTAGGATTTTCTTGGACTGGATCAGTTGAGCGGCCAAGTCCATTACATATGTGTTGTTTGTGATGATAAGTTGTCCAATGAATCGATGGTGCCAAGTAAATTAGAAAGACATTTCACTACTAAACATTCCTATCTCAAAAATAAAGATGTTAGCTATTTTCAAAGATTGTTTGATCAGCAAACAAAGCATCAAAAGCTTTTCCAAAAAACTTTGAACGTATCAGAAAGAGCTCAACTTGCTTCCATCGAAGTGGCAGAACTAATAGCATTGAAATCTAAACCTCATGATCTTGCTGAGTCAGTTATTTTGCCCGCTTGTACGAAGATGGTTAAATGCATGTTAGGAGAAAAAGCTGAAACGGAAATGAACAAAATACCCCTATCAAATGATACAATAAGAAGGAGAATTTAAGATTTATCAACAAATATTGAAACTAAAGTACAGAGCTTAATGAAAATATTAAAATTTGCCTTAATAGTTGATGAATCGACTGACATGAGCAACAGTGCTCAGTTGCTTGTATTTGTGCGTTTCATTCATGGAGATGAAATCATCAATCAGTTTTTGTGCTGTAAGGAGATGCAAGCAACTTGTATAGGTCAGGATATTTTTGATGTTGTGACAAGCTATCTTGAAAAAATTAATTTGCGCTGGAAGTCTTGCGTTGGCATTTGTACTGATGGAGCACCATGTATGGTTGGCAGTATTAAAGGCTTCGCTTCGCTAGTGCAGAAAGAAAATCCAGAAGTCATTCGTACGCATTGTTTTTTACATCGAGAAGTTCTAGTGTCAAAAGTATCACAGGAAGATATGAAGGTGTTGAAGCAAGTTATTGAAATAGTCAATTACATTAAAAGTAAGCCATTGAAGTCGAGGGTGTTTGAAGCATTGTGCAAAGACATGGATTCTAATCATGTTCGCTTACTTATGCATACCGAAGTTCGATGGCTATCGAAAGGTAAAGTCTTATCTCGTGTTCATGATTTACACAAGGAATTGATTGCTTTTTTTGAAAAAGAAAAGATTGAACGATTTTGTAATTATCTGAAATGTGATTTTTGGATGTCTAAAATGGAATATGTGACAGATATATTCTGTCATCTTAATACCGTTAACAGTAGCATGCAAGGCCGAAATGAAAATATCCTCACCTCTACGGATAAATTGGTAGCTCTCAAAAAGAAAATTGATATTTGGAAAGTCAGAGTCGAAAAAGGTGAAACTGATATGTTCCCTACAATGCGTAGCTACTGCAAAAAGAAAATGATCCCTATTATAGTAAAACATTTGTCTACACTCGGAGAAAGCATCAACCATTATTTTCCGTCATTGAACACAGAGAAGTACGACTGGATTCGAAATCCGTTCATTGATTTTCCTCATAATCAAGAACTTCAATTACGTGAAGAAGAAGAATTAGCAAGTATTTCAAGTGACCGCAGCTTGAAAATAAAACATTCTGCAGTCCCTATCGATAACTTTTGGATTTTCACAAAAAAAGAATATCCAGCCGTATCAGATAAAGCTCTGGCAGTCCTCTTGCAATTTTCCACTTCTTATCTGTGTGAATTAGGGTTCTCTGCATTGCATAATATAAAAATAAAAAAGAGAGAAAGACTACGCTCCACTGAGGAAGAAACGCGAGTGTGCTTATCCCATGTTCGCCCAAGCATTGAAGAGGTTGCAAAACAGCACCAAGCACACGTTTCCCACTGATAGCGGCAAGTGGAAACAATCGGCGCTAAAAATTTTAAACCAAATTAAAAGGTAAGGTTTGTTATTCGCATTTAAAATTTTTCCCTCTGAGGCTTAGATCTTTTAAAAAATGTAGCTATAGTAGAATAATTTTCCATAATTCACAGTACGTTTGCGGTAAGTGTGCCGCGACATTTTCAGTGGTTGATAAATGTGCCGCGAGTTACAAAAGTTTGAGAAACACTGCTTTAACAAAATGATTTAGAGGAATGAACTAACTTCGTTTGGTGCATTTTCTCCAGCTCTTTATATATTATCTAAATGTTTATTCAATCGTGCATTATATCCAAGTATCGTTAGTGTTCTAAAGGTCGAGTAAAATTCAAACCTGTTTTTTACTCTTCCTAAACATTCTCCCATTGTTAGTGTTTCAGTATTCATTTTGTGTGGGAATTTACGCGTAAATTTGCGACACCGAGCGAATTTAAGTGCGTATCATGCATGATTGAATCTAGTGAAAATTATATTTTTAACCTTTAAACATACTGCAAACTGCAATCTATATTTCGTGTTTTACTCAACATGTGCAACCAGTTCATCTCCCACCATATTGTTGACATGACATTCAGATTTGTGAGCTCGTAGGAGATTATCCTTAAGCTTATCTTGAGGTTAACAGTTCTTGAAGAATAGGTAGTGTTTGTTTCTCTTGACGTGGGTAGGTTAATGGTTACTGAATGTCGTAGTTCTCTTCCTTGGAAGAACTTTCATTCCTCAGATATGTGAGCTACGTGCAGCGGGTGTAACAGCACTGACTGACAATTTATTGGGTTTTACTTTTATAGTGAGATAGGCCGCTTCATATTTATTTTTACCATCCACTTTTAAGGAAAGCGTCTGCTCCAGCACGGTCATTGTCGTCGTGTCTTTTTATCTTCATTTTTTGGTGTCGGTGGATTTCTTAGTGGTCGAAGCGCTGCCTTCGGATCGGGTCTCTGATCTCCTTTAATAATTTGACTGATTACAGGCCATCTCACTACTAGAGGGCATGCGCGAGCGCCAATGGATGCTGGCCGGGAAAGAGGAGGCGCTCTTCCAACAGTTCAACAATAACAAGCGCAGTTTACGTGGCCTACTCGAAAATTCTCGTAAGTACTCGGGAGTAATGGTCTGCCCATAAAGTGAATGATTCCTTGAGTTCGTGTACCGTTTCATTCCTTAGCTAAGGTTCTTACGGATTGATGACATTTTTCTCATTTGGATAGCCCTGCTTCATCAACGACTTGAATTAACGGCATTTCATGGTACTGTGACATTTTTGTCGGTTGTGGTGAGCCATATTTCATTATCAGCTGATATAACAGTCATGGAAAAGTAGTAGTGCAGTGTGAAGTAAGTGGGTTCAGTGTCAAAGATACGAGAGAAACGATAAATAGCAGCATAGGTGAACCAAAGTTTGGCGTGCTCAATGAACGAACAATGACTAGACGTAAAGTTGATGTACGGTGGAAAAAATTAATATTGTGGAATGATCAGATCATCAGATTCTATGATTCAAGTTTCGTACCCTTTGATTGATATGATGTTTGCGTTTCTCTCATTTGGGGGAAAATATTAAGAATGACTACTGTGATTCACTAGATAAAAGTCTACTGTGTACCGTCATTAAAGCATATGTTTGTGTAGTAGTTGACGAGATTAGAACTAATATGAAAAGTGTGATGGAAAATGAGTCGTGGGTCATATGAGAATTTGAGGGTATGTTGATTAAGTGTTGAGAAACAGGTTTGTAGAAAGTATTGAGAAAAAGGGAAAGGCTTGTTCAGGATAATCAGGGACCTTACAAAACACATGATAGGATCGATAGAAATGTTATATGGAAGTTATTGGTTTTGTGTGGAAGAGATGCAATTAGAATGACGCACATTCCTCAGTTGCAAAGCCTATTTCTGTCATTATTTGAGCATGTTGTACACTTTGTAATCAAAAACTGATCTTTATCAAAGAAAGCAAGATCAACCTAGAATTTCATTTATTTTCATTACTTGACATAGTTGTCCTCTAGGTTAATTTAATGTACATAGTTCGGGAACTGATGCCACGTGTCATAAAGATGGAGCTCTCTCCCACACCACCCACTATATTCTCAAGTGGTACTAGGGTATCAGTAAAATTTTGAGGTGTTCTATTACATAAAACTATGGCTTCCGAATCCTCCGTGTCATAAATGAATCTGATCAACATCAGAAACGGTTCATTTTACAGAATGAGGCCCACTCATGTTTTCTGCCCAGTTTGACTTACTTAGGCACGTACGGGTATTAGAATGATATTGATCCATTGTTATGCAAAGACTTTATTTCCTCATATTCGTAGAGGTAAGTTATTTCACAAAAAAACGGATCATTATTTTCATTAACCCTTCGTTTCGATAAAATTTATGGTAAATGTATTTCCAATAAGGTTTTATAACAAGTTGAATCCTTTTTTCGTCCAAACTTGGCCGCCCTTCCTATTTTTTATACATTTTTGCCCATATTTGAGGTGTAACGAATACTTCGAGCACATTTCGTGAAGTAAGTAAAGCTCTGAAGCTACAGTAGCACATGATATTATGTGTAGCTCTTACTCCTGCAGAAGTGAGTACGAAGGAGAGAGAGACAGCTGAAGAAGTGCTGAAGATGGCCGTACCACCCAACAGGGTCAAGGTAAGAAGCTGCCTTGTGTTGTTTTCTACCCCACAAAGATGACAAATACAGGGTGTCTCAAAAAAATGTACTCACCCTTTAACCGTTGCTAACATGCTGTCTTCTTTGTGTTGCAGGTGTGAGGTTCGAACCTTTGCGAACATGATTAAATGTGATTAAATAATCATGTTCGCAAAGGTTCGAACCTCACACCTGCAACACAAAGAAGACAGCATGTTAGCAACGGTTAAAGGGTGAGTACATTTTTTTTAGACACCCTGTATTTAAGTATGATTGTCGCTTAATATATCGTGGTGTTTTTTCTTTGTATGTATGAGAAAAGTAGCGAATTGGACATCTTTGACCGGCAGAAGGATTTCTGAGCCCTCTCTGTACCCATGAAGAGTACACGGGGTCATTTACAGAAAATTAGCTTTCGAAATGGGGAATTTAAATCCTCTGACTACTGCTACAGACTTCACAATCAAACATCTTACTGCTGTTCTTTTTCATGTTTCTGTAAATGGATCGTTACCTCAGCAGTTTTATCCTTCGACTCCAAATTACTGACTCGCCTGCTATGCCAAATGGCTACTGTAGTTATTCCTTTTCCGTTGTTTTTCATCCTATTCAATTATAAAAAATTGTACAAAATGATATTTTGACTCTGACCTTTGATATTGTGGGGTGGACTAAAGATGAATCGGGTAATTCATGCAACTTCTGAAACACTGGCCCAGCACACATACGACAACTTGGGTCTGATGGATTAGGAATCCTCCAGTAGAACATTGGTTGCTTGGTTTCGGCACTTCCATGGGCTTACCACAATGAAGTCACGATGGCTGATTCCTATCTTCCTGTCATTCTTCCCATAAATGAACGTACGGTTCAAGATTCAATCTCGATTAATATCCCTGGTAACCCTTGCAGGTGTATGTATACATATCTTTATACATTAGCCTAATTACATGTTTTGTTTATTTGTATTTTTTTTAGTATTTATGTATGTATTTTGTGTCTCTGAATTAGTATTATTATTTCCATTTAAATTACGTAGATGCCTGTGTTGTATGATGCCTTTGATTTTGTGCCAATTAGTCGTCAATTCTCTACTATTTGTTTCTATTAGCACTTTATTCCTACCAAAAACATGCACAGCATGCGAAGTATGATGCTAATTATTGATTTTTAATTTAGTGAATTTTTGGAAAAAATGCAAAGGGTATACTCTTACAAATTTTTTTACCTTTTTTGGTCAATGTTTTCGAATTCCATGAAACTTTGCACAACACTCAATTAGCAATTGGAAACAAGAAAAAATTACTCCAATGGTGCGCATTTCATGTGGTATGTTATCCACAAGTCCATAGGAACCTGTGTAGGATGATGTATCTCATTTTTTGTTAATTATTCGTTAATTTGCTCTATTTGTTTGCGTTTTTTGTATTTACTACATGATCAGCATGTGAACTATGATGCTAATTATTTATTTTTAATTCGTAGATTTGTTGGAAAAATGCAAGGGTATACCCTTATGACATTTTTCGTGTTTTTTGGTCAATGTCTCACAATTTTGTGAATCCCTGTACAACTGTCACGCATGGGTTGTAAACAAGAAAAAATAACTCAAATCCGGAAATTTTCATTGGATATTATTTCTATGGGTATTAGATGCTTGTGTAGTATGATGTATTTGATTTTGTGTCAATTATAATAATACCTAGTTTGAATTTAGTAGCACAATTATATTTATTTCTAATACTCGCATTTTTTCATTCTGGTGTTATTTGTCAATTCTCTACGTATGCCTAAACGTTCATCTGTTACTTCTTGATCAATATGACATTCAAATTCTGATCTGCTAATTGAAAAACACGTGGTAACAAACGCATCAACCTGTGCACTTCTCTCATCAATTCAGTCCCGAAGCTCACACATCATAACACTAGGTTCTAGGCTTCATAAAAATAAAGCAGCGCTTCCAATCTCTAATTAGCAAATTGACTGCTATTTTAGGTGCCAGTACTATTACTGGTATACCTGACACAGCCAGCGGCTACTCAACAGCGAGTGTCTTCAGTATCTTAAGACTCGCAGCAGCATAAAGTCCTATTGATAAAGATGACATTGCAGGATTTAAACATTGATCCTTATATAATAGTTAACTGACCTTAGATACCCGTGTATTCAGTCCATTTGTCCATCATATTTCCTTGTCCTGCCTATCTCACTCCAAACTTAGTAACTTATGAGTTACCACTGCTGTAAAAAAATTATCACGCGTTCGTGTTTTGGTGCCCATACCTTATATTTTGAACTTACGGGTCGCATTACATCACTGAGCTTTATTAATTACTTTTCAAACATATGCAATGTAACAAACGGACTGTGTATTACCCAAGTTTAACGTATTATGGTGTATGACAACCTTAATTCAGTCTAAAGTAAATGGTGACTTTATCTTCTTGCAGGAGTTGGAGCTACTTGAGCAATGGGAGGCACCCGCCACCAAGCGCTGTCGGCCTGACTCTTCTGACGAGGTCAGCTCATTCTCTCAGCTCGTTTTTATTTTATTTTGATATTCTTTACTTTTGTAGATATGTAAAATAGAATAGAATGAGGTTATAGGAACGAACCTTCGTGCCCATTCTTGGGTCGGATAATTACTTCGATAATTATTCGGTTGTTTACACAAGTCCCATGCCGTATTTCTAGCCGTCAACCATGTCGGCAGCGGGATTCGAACCCGGGTCTTTCAGCTCGCAAGCAGATTCGCTCACCAGTCGACCAAATACCCGTGTTTTGCTGCGTAGCTGTGTGGAGGGAAGTCAAAATATGCGTCTTTTTTGCGCATGTACTGTGTTAATTTTACTAGGGACCTTAAAGTGTCTTTCTGTGGGTCTTTGTTCATTTGTCATGGCGAAAAGTACTTGCGAAGAAAAAAATTGCTCATTCGGATATCTTTCTACCAAATTTGAACGACTGTATTAATTGGCAAGCATATTTCATTAGTATTATTAGCATTAGTACTAAAATAAATTATCATCTTATATATTTTGACAGGAGTAGACAGCGAGGGACCTGTATTGTACTTGAAATTGAGGCTAATTTTTGCTGAGATTGCTTTTATTGTGGTCGCAGTGGTTAAATTAGGAATATAATAGTAATAATAGAGGCCAATTTTATCCATCTTGTGTGCATGTATTGACATTTGTACCTAATTCCAGGAGTACGTTTTGGACGTAGAAGGCTCTGACAGCAACACAAGCGAGGATCTGGGCACGGCCTTGCCTACCTCTCCGCCCTACACCACTTTCCCTAGGGTGCTCACCACACATCGACCTGGACACAAGCTTAGCAAGACGACTCCGCTAGGCGACTCGTCACACATGAGGAGACTGTTCATGCAAGGTAGCTAAATTTTCTCCGGACAGTTGCAGGACTTGCTATTTTCTTAGACGAAAGACCAATATGATACTTGCTTGCTAATGAAGCAATTGTGTTTCGGTAATAAGGTTGGTTAATTTGTAAGAGTGAAAGCTTAAATTTACTCTCAGGGCGACGAGGAATGGTCATATTAGCCATGTTACAGTCATTTGTAGGATGCGGCAAAGGAAGTCAATTCAATTGTTTAAAACATATGAAAAGTATTGTCGCTTATTAATAAATTAAGAAGTACTCTGGACGAACGATAGTTAACCGTTCATTAAATGATTGTGACATAACAAATTATGAAAAGGTATTTTATTATTTTCTTTGTGCTTGATAATTTATTAATGAAATGTCATGACTTTTGCATATACATCAACAGAAAACGGGAAGAGAAAGAAACGTGGGAGCTCTGAGCCCTGTAAGTCTGTCCGTGGGCAAGGCAGAGTGAGTGTCCTTGCACACGAGGGCTCTCTGTCCCGCGACAGCAGCTCTGATGCTGCAGACGACGTCAGCGCCACGGCTGCTGACAGTGGAGGTGAGTCGTCGTCAGCGAGTGATGCGTCCACTGAGGCCCCTCCATCTCTCTCTTTCTCGACTCTTTCTTTTTCTAATCTGCCCAGCCAACTGCTGCCGACCTCGATGTGTTCTGAGCCGCTCTTGTCCTCCGCTTCTAAGCCCTCATCTCCTGATCGTGATTTACGTTAAGTGTTCCTGATGAATTATTATATTCCAAAACAATTTTGGAATTCAATCTTGTTTAAACTGTTTTTTCAAATACTTCCGCTGTAGGATCATGTATGTTCCGAATCATTGGTAAATATGTCACCAAACTTAGTCTCGTAACTGAATGATCGTTCTCATATGTATAAAACTATCTCGTTGCATCAAATGCCCAGAAACATTCGACTGGTTTTTAGATATTATTCAAAAAACCATACGAACTGTTTTTAAGCACCTGATTAATATCAAGGGATTTGGATCCTATGCGACTCAGGGTGTAACTATTTTTGGTTGACGCGGAATGGTTCTCTTTTTTGATAATGAGCTTCAGAATTTCTCTAGTCCCATTAAAAAAAGTTTTGGAATTCTGGAAACGGATTTGTTTTTGGTATTCTTTAGGAATTCGTTTCGACTAAGAACTGTTTACCTAACATTTTTATTGACGTACATTGTATTAAGTTATGCAAGTGGTACGGAAGTGTCCGAATAATCTAGGACTATTCAGTAATTGATATGTAGAAGAGTTGGGTCACTGTGGATGAAACGACTTTATTTGTGAACAGTCTCAGAAATATTTTGAAATAGTGTCAGTGATCGAAGTGAGGCTTTTAGCAAAGGAAATGTAGTCTACCAGATGGTAGTTTTCTTGCGATCACAGTTGTAACCACTTACGCTGTCCACAGTGCCTTGCCTTCTACTTCCGTGACGCCTCTGCCTGCAGTCATACTTACAACGATGTAAAATTTGCGCTCCTACACATTATTCTTTGTCCGTCTACGATTCTATTACTTATGCTTACTCATCTATTACTGTGTAACTTGTGACAGGAAGCTATGCTTGACCTCATCTCACCGTTCTGACGGTTGTACTCTTATCGAGCTTACATATTCCAGGAATAAATTTCCAATTGTGTGCGTCAATTTTTGGTCGGATGGAATGTTGTTAACGAATCGCTGTTGCTATACAGCTTCCTATTTATTGCTAATTACTATTTTTTTGTAGATATGTTAATCTGTGAATGTATCATAATTTTTGTTTTTGTTATGGAATCGTCTATCATTTGGTTATTTTGTCGAAGATTTGATTTTTGATCTTGTTGCTTATTAGGAGTATAATTTAAGTCAACGTTTGATGAATTGGTGTTGTCATTCATGTACTAAAAAAATTTCTGGCAGTTTTGTTTGAATTGTTCCAAGCCCTGAATACGATTTACCGAGTATTCTTGAGAAGTAGTAACAGTTGAAGTTCATAATCGTGCGTAAATCAATAGAACATACTCGATATGATTGAGCCCCTTCCACCTGTGTACTTAAGACCTTTCTGCCTGGAATTTATTTGTTAATGTTCGAGTCTCTTCTATGGTAGTATGAAATGGTATTCGTTCTACTAAGCGTCTGTGAAGAGCGTGCCTCTCATAAGATAACTGGGTCAACTGCGTTCATCCCTGCTAAATAGTTCCAAGTAAATCGCAAATTCTTATCTGGACCGTAACGGTGAATCTAGGCCTAACTATTTTCATGCATACAATATCAAACAAGTCTTCCTCTTCTAAGCATACTAAGAGAGTGCCCAAAGTGTCCTTCAGCGGAACTTTAAATCTTACTGATTTTACGGTAATAAATTCCCAAACTTACTTCAAGAGGGCTCTGCTAATAAGTTAGACCTAGAGTACATCCTTAAGCAGAGTTTTTGAAGAAAGTCTTTCACATAAATGTAATAAAGTTCGGTACTTGTAAGAGCGTAGACTCAGGTTTGGCGAAAAGCACGCTCACACCATGACCAATCAGCGAGGACCTGTTCCTCAGCAGACATTAACAAAATATGTAAGGCGACAACCTAGAGACATGGGAATCCATACCAACATTCCTGGCTTTAAACTAATACACGAAACATGGACAATTCAGACCCGGTGCAATACATACGCAACCATACAACTCAGAAGACACCTCATATCACTGAGACAGCAATTACAGTACATCCACTTATAGAAATATTCCGACACCTGCTACGCTTTACTAAAATCACTAGATGCACAACAGGAACAAACTTATTCTGGTCCTCCAAGAGGATGATCAGATCCAACAATAGGCAACGAACACCATGACCTCGCACACACAACGCATGACTATACAAACCATATTCATTATTCAGACAGCACTGGCAAGACAAATTCACAGAACACGAAAGTTTTAGGCACAGAACACACGATTATGATACAAAAACACATGAATAACATTGCACACAAAATAACGTCATACAGAGAACATTAACAGACTGAATTCATTACATATTTCCCCAACAAACACAGACCAATTTACTCGAACTATGAAATCCTTTAAACAAAAAGCTCATGGTCTCAATCCTCAAAAAATATCCGGATCTGCTGCTCGCTCGTCCACACTACTACCGCACAGTCGAAACAGTCTTTCGCGAGCAAGGACAGTTCAGAAGTACGCAAGGCATTTAGAGTCGCGCGTTAATTCTGTCACTTCATTCCCGTTCCAGGGTTCTCAGCTGCGAAGGAAGATTTGTCGTCGCAAGTTACCCAATCAAAGAGTAGTGAAACCACCTGTCGAGTGCAGATAATTTTAGGCATCACCATCGGAACAAGTTTTAATCATAACATATCATCGTTGGGACACGAAATATAAGCCTACATTTGATATAAACTTTAATACAATACAAAAAACAATTTAAATTTCTAATTTGCACACCTAACAGAAAAGAATTTAGGCTTTGAACAGGCCATCATGAATTATATAAAGGACATGCATCGTTAGCACTACTTTGAGATAGCTTAGTCTCTTCCAGTAGAAGTTACAGTAATTCGGTCTAAGGTTCGCACAAAGGAGAGATTTCAGGTAGGCTGCATAGAGCATTCAAAAATTGTCGTACAAATTATTAAAATTCATAATATAAAACCAAGCAAATCACCTAAAGCAAAACTAAGCTATTGTACATGCTGTTTAACCACCGTTTTGCACAGTTAGTCACCATATCAGTGCGACTCAACAGAAGACTCGATTGCAGATAACATTGCAATTATGCATAGGGAGTGAAATTCATCAATAAAAAGCTAAACTCAAAGGCCTGCCTACAAACAAAACCAGAAGTCAAAACGTGTGTAGTACCTCAAGAAACTCGACAGCGGATTCCTCAAGGGCGTAGAACACGAAGGCTGCAAGTTATGCTGGCGGTGCCGAATAACACCAGCATAACTCAGTCATCGAGAGTTTCGTCAGAATATTACAAAATAAAATATATTCATTTTCAATACAACACAGGCTTCCTGTGAATTTAAAAAAAAATAGGAATTTGGTAGTTGAACACATGACTGAAAGCAAAGACCACGGCCTCGCACACAGAAACTTAATTTGAAGTTGTATGATCGATCATAACACTACAGGGTACGGACGGTACTCGTCTAAATTTTGAAATGCGTCTTTATTCACTTTTTAAAACTTGTATTGGAACTTTTTCAGCTGGCGAAAATAACCACTTTGCTAAGCTTTTCTATAATTTACAATGAGAATTGTAAGTACCTTATGGAAATTGCAAAGAGTTCATGAAATCCGCGGTGAAAGGACAAATAAATTCAGGCTTCTGTGCCAGTAGGATGGGTAAACTAAAAAAGGAGCTTGAAGATTCAAGGTTCCACTACTAGTTGAAAGTTGAGCACAAATTTATGATTTTCCGCTACAATCACGGTCTTTGGTGCCGTCAGCAGTGAAGATGACATCATGCCACGTAACTTCATCCTTCAGGGTCATAGGTTGAAAACCGACGGCTACATCCTGGTTCAGAAAGTGATGAAGTTTTGAATAGATTGATTAGTAACAAAGAAAACCGTAAGTCTAGCAGCAAGACTTAGTGCTTCGCTATGCTAAGCGTGGAACTTTATCACAACAATCAGTGCTGATCTCGCGATGGGTCGATGGGAACAAACCTGAGGATCTCTTAAGTTTTTCTGTGCATGCTGACAAGAATGGACATCGATACGTTCGGATGACGCACAAAAATCCCATTTCCGAACAGAACTATTCCCCAATGTACGACAAAAGATATCTTCTGGGTACTCCCAGAGCAAACAAGACAAATTTACTGTATCCAACACTTAATTTCTGAGCGCCGATCATCGTGGACTCCATTTAAAATAAGCTTAAAATAACAGAAATCATTAAAATTCTGGAATGATAATGCCAAAACTAAATAAAAGTAAAGGAAATTCAAATACACAGTATCCTCGCGAAGCACAAATCGTTCACTGTAAAATACAAAATATTTTATCCTTCACCTTTAACAGTACAATCGGCAATTAATGTGCTCGTCACTTAGGGTTACAGGCTCGTAAAAGAAACACTCCTCTCTACGCATGATATTATACAATCTAAGGAACAAAATAAGTAACGCAGCGTCAAGTAAAGGAAGGTATATTAGAAGTAAAAGATTTCGATGGAAAGATGGAACGAATGAGTGAGAAGATGCTGACTGACCACAGAAAATCTATAATGATTACAAAAAATACGGGGAACTAAAGCCCAAATTGACGAAATAATACCAATTAACCCACAAACCTCTAATCCATATATCAAAAGAACTGCTCACATCCAAGCTCCACTTATGCAAGACCCGACGGACTTAAAAAATCCACTACCTGGATAATGATATTACTTAGTTGTTACCCCTACGTATAAATTTTGTGTGATCAGTTTCTGGTGGAACCTAAATTAAAGGATGCTGAATAATAAAGAAACCTTGAGAGAGAAATCGGAGCGTGTGCAGAATTGGCGTGCAAGTTAAATAATGTGAGTAATAGTATGAGAGGTTCAGAAGATATTAGGAACCATTGAGAAAGTGCAAATTTAAAGTTATGAACGAATGGGAAAAATTCAGGTAGGGATTAGGAATGCCAGTGCAGTGTCAAAATAGTAAAGAAAAGGTGAATGGTTGAGTTCAAATTTATAGTGGTTGCAGCGTTTCAAGCATTGTAGCCAAAGAAGAAGAAGGATGTATATCATAGTCTCTGAGTGATGAACAGAAAAGGGAAGATAATAGTCAGTGACAAAGCATGATTGAAAATAGCTTATCGAAGGCGTCTGGTAGAAAATTTAGAAATGACGTGGAAATGCTTTGAAAAACATACAAGGATGTTTTGAAAAAATTACAAGGAAATATTTCGAAAATGAAGTGGGGAAAAATGAGAATGAGTGAGCTATGAAGGATAGGCCTGAATTAAGGCTGGACAAAAACAGGAGCGGAATGCCAGTACATAATGAGTGTGTAGAAGACTAGAAAACCGCGTAGATTTTTGGTAGTGATAGGCTTTTGGTGAACAAAGGTCGAGACTTGGTTGAGTGACAGCGCTATAATTTGTTATCTAATTGAGGTAGTAGATCACTGTAAATATCAATTAGTCAATTATTATAAATCATAAATCCATTAGTTTTTGCTGATTCAGAGGAGAAACTTCTAAGAGTAATAAAATAAGTAAAGAGTGTAATAAGATAAAATTAAAACGTAATTTGAACCTTTTATCAAAGTAATAATAAGGTATTTGAGAAGTAAGAAAGCAGGAGAAATGAATGAAAGGTTAAATAAAGAGATCAAAGAAGAATCAAACTATTTTCAATATTATGGATCGAGCAACGCTGGAAATAGGTGGAACGCATAGGAACAGATACTATGACTAGTGAGGGAAATAATATGTCTGAAAGTGGGCAGGATCTTGGCATAAGAGCATCAAAGAACTTTTAATGAGTGTGACAGTTGGTGCTGTTTTGTAAGGTCCTAAGACTCTGGGAGTCCAAGTAATCTTGAGATGCTTAAACGTGCAAACATATGTGCTCGAGAGGATGTTTACGATGTGCTTGAGCGGCAATAAAAAAATGGTGAGTACTACAAATCACCTCATAAGTGATTCTTTTAAAATAAAAATTCACGTAAGCAGAAGGAAATTGAATAACTTCGGCATCACATGACGGTATGAAAAATTTGTGTCCCTGACGGGAATATGAAAAAGGAATGTTTTCGTTGTAGCGAATTCACACTCCTGAAACTAAGAGAGACCAGATATCAGTGCGAAGATGGCCTATACAGTGCGTGCCAGAATTATATGCAACTCTATTTTTTGATTCTCACTCCCGTAGTTGTTAATAAAAATCAGCGACACTTGGTACATTATATGGCAATACTAACACATGCTCAGATCTAAAATTGTAAGATGATCTGCACAATAGTAAACAAACGTCAGCCATCGACTTGAATTCTTATCATAACATTGAAAAACTAAAATCTCAGTATTAGTTACAGAAGAAATGAAAAAATAGGTTATTACAGTTGAACTAGATTCTTAGAAGCATAAATAATTTTTTGATAGTATAGGTCTTATTTTTATTTTTCAAATTGGAGTCTCAGATAAAACTCAATTCTTTGAAAGTAGTTGATCAAATGTTGGGGAGACTTGTGTATCTTTGAGAAAGTTGTTTATCTATTTTATCAATTTCCGTCACCAGTTGGCCGTATATGACACTGTATAGATGATTTGCACATAAAGTTGGCATGCTGAGACTTGCAAGAATTCAAGTCAATAGCTGACGTTTGTTTACTATTGCGTAGATCATCCTACAATTTTAGATCTGAGCACGTGTTAGTATTGCAATATAATGTACCAAGTGTCGCTAATTTTTATTAACAACTATGGGAGTGAGAATCAAAAAATAGAGTTGCATATAATTCTAGCACGCACTGTACAACACTACTCATGGTTAGAATCATGCAGTCCATGAAACACAGGTGGCTGTAAGCGACATCAACAACCTAATCCGTCCCCACCTCAAATGGGAATCCTTTCAAACCTCATTTTTATCATTATTATTATTATTATTTCCAAGATTCGCTCTTTGTAGATCTTTTCAGAGTATTGCTTCATTATTTTCATGTAAACAACGGGCTTACTAGTCAGAACGCTCAATCACAAAAACCCTAACGCGCAGCTCTGTCTCGCATGCTACATTCATAAATTTTCTCTATAAACGTAGCAAACATGTGCATAATGGCTAAACAATGAGCGCATAAACAGCTTTAGGAAAACTATAGTAGATCACTCTTGAATTTTCTTACTTTGTATTCCCAATCCTAAAATACTCAAATAATATGAAGCAACCCATCCTAAAATACACCAATAAAATGAAGTGGCTCATCCTAAAATACCCAAATAAAAAGAAGTATGGAAATGACATAAGTATTTCAGAGCTCTCAAGTTAAAACTCGGCATAGAGTACTTCAGAAACGGCATCCCAGTAAGGCACAGAGCTATCGTCATTTCATCAGAACACAGAGAATGAACACGAAGAATTTTTCAAATACAAAACCTAAAACAAGTGCAATACTTTGTCAAAATTTGAGCAAAACAATGTTCAACACAAAGGCATCTGAAAATGAATACTGAAAAGATATTAAGTTACAAAACAGAGCTATAGTAAAGTTTTGGTAAAAACTGATTATCGAATGTGAGCCGAGTGAAGAAAAATGTTAGAAAAAATACTAAAAGAGGAAATACGCAATAACAAAGATTGTAGCAGGTCACAAACAACACAACTCAAACGCATTTTAAACTTTAAATACTGATAATTAGGACCAGAAACTTGAAAATCAATTCAAAATTAACATATATTCACATATGTTGCAAAATGAAATGTCACGCATTTCATGACATCTTTTTGTTAATTAAACTTTTGTTTTCAAGTCCAACGTTATTATTTCTTACCATAAGCTAAAATCAACTATATTGATGCAGATTAGTTTTTTTTAGTCATTTGGTAACTTTCAATTTTCTCACATGTAATGATAAAAAAAGCCCTGAAACGTTTACTTTCAAAACCAGTGAAATTACGATCTTTCAATTACATATAATTAGGCTGAATTCTTAACAAAAATGCAACGAAAGTAAAACGTAAAAGGCATCGATAAGAAAGTTTGAGGGTTCGTACGGTGATAACACGGAAGAGGATATGATCGCTGCTGGATTTGTAAAGAAATCAATCAAGTTACTGTAAAATGTAGCCTTTAATTATCTCACTTACTGACGCCTTTGATTAGCGACTCAAAATTAATGTGCTATTACTATATTCTCATCTAAATAACACTAATATACCCTTTTGAGAACATAGAAAATTATCTTATACAAAAGTTACCAAGATGTTAGACTAGATTGAGCGGGCCACAATAAGAGCAGTCCCTTGGAGTTTATACATTGTTTTAGCTAGTGTAAAATCTAGAACAAGTCTGTAATGGCTAAACGTGATTTTCTAAATTTCCTTAAGAGATCGACACAGCGCTTCATTTCAGCTTGAATGAGCCCTGCTTATGTGATTTTCCAAGAGGAACTTCCTCGTAAAAGAATTACAACAGGTATCACATTTAAATGGCCGTTCCCCAGTGTGAATTATGATGTGCCTCTTCAGATCAGTTGACCAGCCAAAACGTTTGTCACAGTGTGGGCAACAATATTTGCGTAGTATCGAATTCCGAGATGTAAATCGGGACTTCAGAGTCGAACGTGGGGCACGTACACCAGATAATAATTTTACTTTGGAAATACTTTTGCCTTTAGTTCCATTGTTTGAACAAACTTTTGAAGTAACAGCGTCACTCACTGACGACATTGAACAAGTTATCGGAGGAATAGATTCTGTAACAGTCAAACTATTTTGGAAAGCATTCCCACCAGATAGAGGCACAAAAGAAGCACTTAAACAAACAGCAGGTTGAATCTTTGGCGAAATGGGAGTTAAGGGTGGCACTGCGCTTCTGGAGGTTTCAACATGGACAGTACTAGCAACTTGTATACCTGTAAACGAATTATTACAAGATTTAAAATTAGAAAAAGAACGAGCTGTTCCGGAGGTTGGGGACAAGCATCCGCTAATTTGACACGGTCTTCCATGCACGTCAGGAACGGGAGGCACTGGCGACGTCATGGAGGAGAGGTTGGTCGTAGAGGATAGAGGTTGGGTAGAGAGAGGAGTGACAGATACAGAAGGTAAAGTAGGGAGGGATACTGGCGTGAAAGTAGGAACAGAAACAGAAGTTATCGATGATATTGGTACGGGAATGGATGTGTTAGAGGCAATAGAAGTCAGAGCAAGGGAAGGAGTAAAAGGAGAAGATAGAGGACTGAGAGCAATGCTTGACTGAGATGGAAAAGGTATAGGCAAGAGAGACGGGATCGATATAGTAGAAGCCAAAGGTGCAGCGCAAGTAGAAATAACTGAAGCTGACGGTAGAATTAGCGGAGACTGGGATGCAGGTATAACTTGAGAAGCGATGGAAAGCAATCGATGTGAAGTGAAAGGAGTTACAACAGGGGTCGTTGTTAACGGGAATGAGTGCGTGACAACGGGTGAGACTGCCACGGAATGCTGCGACATGGGGGGTGCCGCTGCTGCAGTGTCGAGAGTAAATGGAGGGATGCACGTCCTATTGAGGGCACGCGCCGACTGAGGTGATGACAACACAGACGAAGGGTAAAACGAAGAAATTGATGATGATAGTGCCGATGAAGCAGCAGTCGTTAATGCAGATGGTACAGGATTTGAGATTGCAGAATAGGGTGTAGAAGATTTATAAACTGAAATGGAAGGCACTGGGGAAGATGAAGCATATGTTGAACAAGAATAATCAGAGCCAGTCGGCAAGTCACTGCTCGAAACAGTCAATGTTTCGGAAGGTGGCTTTGAGCAAGAACCTGAGTTCAAATCTGGGGATTTTTGAGAAATAGAGGCAGGTATTTTACCGAAAGAATGAAAGGGAAAAGACTGTTTCCTCTCATTCTCTCTGGCATTGGAATTCAACAAAAGATCCCTTACTTCACAGCTATCGTCAATTGACGTAACGTCTACAATTTCGTTCTCTAGGGACGACGAACTTTTATCCCCTGAAGAAGTGTTGCCCGTTAGAGGCGTGCTCGCATCCTCGTCAATAGCCACGGTACACATTGAAATAGGGTCGACCTTTTGTTCTTCTTCTGGCTTCTCATCGATGACCATAATTTCCTCATCAGAATCGACGTCGCCACCCCTGCTGCCGAAACTAAGCTCCAAAGCTCGTGAGGGAGTCGAGCATTGCTCAGACGCTGGCTGGGCGAGCACCAGTTTCATGCCGCATGAAGGGGACAGCGCGCCCGCTGCTGTCAGGATGGAAGCCTGACTCTTCGGAGAGTCCGCATTTATCTGCTTTGATGAGTTCATCTGAGGAACAATCGTCAGGATGTCTGGGGTAGGCGGGGATGAATTGCGAGTCTTACTAGCTGACTCTCCCACTTGAGGTACAATGGTCAGAGAATTAGGAGGGTTTGATAAAAAGCTCGAACTTCCAAAAGAAGAAAAGCCAGCATAATTTTGACCGTCAAATGCACTTGAGCTGCTAGTCTTTCCAAACGAGCTCGCGTCAGCTTTCGAAATCATCCTCAAACCTAAATTAGGGTTAATCATAACAACAGTATCTTCGTCTTCCTGGTCAGACTTGCTCATGAAAGTTCCCTTTTCAAGTGTGTTTTTGTAAACATCTGAAGCTCTCTGATTCACAGAGCTCTTTAGAGACGTAGGAGTAGAACCGTCAGAAAGAGGCTTCACCTTGCCTAATTGTCCTGTTTGAGGACAGCGTTGAGCAGAGGAAGGCATCGCCAAATCCCTGAGTGCAGCGCTGCTTCCTGTAGCACTCGTAGTGGGTTCACAATTCAAAGTCACACTGTTGCTGTTCATTGAAACTTTAGGTAAAATATTAACAAATCTTGGTTTAGGTTTTCCACTTTTAGGACCAGAAAAACTAGAAGATTTGAGCCTGGGTTGAGGAATTTTCAATAAAGCCTTACTATGGGACTTGGACTGCAACACAGCTTCGTACGCTTCTCTGGGCAATTCCATTTCGGCTTTACAAAAGGGAGACTCAACCATGTGGTTGCCAACAATAGTAGCGACAATGCCAGAGCTGGTGGCGGCAAGCGGCGTGTTGTGCTGGAACACTTGGCCACGCTTCACTGTTAAGGTATCAATCTCTTTCAGGACTTTTTTAGGTCGTGCTCGGCGCGCAGTGGGAGCCTTGACTTTACTTTTCTTCTTTAGTGTTTCAAGAGCTGAGGGCAAAGTTTCAGTCTCATCCACAGCAGCAGATAAAACAGGTCGCAATTCGCAGCTCATACGAGCTTTTGGGACAGAAATATTTTTCTCTGTCCCAGTTTCATTACAAGGTGAGCGGGAGCATGCACTGCTGCTACTATTTATGTTTGGCACAAGTTTGGGTTTATCATGAAAACGTGACTGCATTTGAGAATAAGGACCAGTCGTTTCAAGATGAAACCTGGAAGCTAGTGTAGCCTCCCCGACTGGGCCTTTGGAGCTCAGTCTTTCATCGTTATATTGAGCTTCCATCCCATTCGAAGGAAGAGAGCTTGAAGAATTATAAGAGGACGAGCTACCTTGCAGGGATTTGAGAAGCACATTTGGCGTCTCTACACTCTCCGCTGCGAGAGCGGGAAGCAGAGCGTCCGCAGAGTTGGATAACGGGGTTGTGGTGGCTGGCCAGGGTACCCTGAGGTGCTGCAACAGAGCAGGAGACTGGGCGCAAGGTTCACTGGACACGTGACACCCGAAGTGCCACAGCAGGGACCGCACTGTGCAGAACTGCATAGGGCACTCTGGACACTTCAGAGGAGTCTTGATGCCTGCTCACATCCAACCAATTATTTCTTTGCAGTCACATGGAAGTAAGTTCTATTTTCTACTACTCTGATCACATCTCAAGAAGAACACATCCGCACGGCCTGTATATTAGATGATAAAAGACATGCAAAATACAGGCCACTTGAAAAATAGTCACTCAGCAACCAGCACGGACCATAGAAATAGTGGTAGGATATAATTTCAATATGACAGGTCCTAAATTTATTAGTCTAACTATTATTCTAATTCACAAAATAATGGCATTTTAAAATACTGATTTTTTCACCCGATAATTTTTTCATTTCACTCGACAAAAATCCTTAAAAGTTACCTGTTACTCAAAGGGCGTGATACATCAAATAATAATTTAAAATAACTAATCTTTTACAGCCAAATTACTCTTACACAACTATCATTAGATAGTGTATAATGTATATCGACCCTTTCATCTACGGACACAACATTGGCCAGCTATCGGAAGCGACGGACAAAACGCGCTGGTTTGAATAAATAATTCATTGGCCAGAATATCCTGTACGAAAGTATACAAATTCCATGTGGGCGAACAGACTCCAGAAGATCATCAATTGTCCTTTACGCGACTGTGGCGTACATGCTATCAGTTTTTTTGAGCTGTGGTCGTCGTGAAACTATGCTGTTTTTTCGGGGATCATTTGGCATTTTTTCGCAGTTTTTCTTCACAGTGCTATCATTATGCCTTCCACAGAAAAGTCTAATGTTAAAGAAAACGCGCCAATCTTAGTTTCAGTCTGAAATACGAACTCATTAAGGAGATAATGCCTCATGTTTTCGAGTCCCGCATTTGTGTTGAGTAGTCTGAAAAAGCAAACAGGAAGTGACATTCGTAAATCTAAGGACAGACTACTACAATATGCCATTCAATTTGATATAAGAGTCACTAAGGATAGTCCTAAATACATGGTTCTGAGTGCAGTACTTGGGAAGCCCTTTTATGGCCTTATGTGTTGTTTCCCCTTATATTTCCATTATTTTAACAACCCCCCCAAGTCCGTTAATCACATATTCTACTATTTCTTCATTTAACCTACGCAATGACTATCGCTGACCCTCACTCTCACCATCCAGTTGCGTCATTCAAATTTGATATTAGAGAAGAGAGATCGTGGCAGGAAACAAGACACGAGATCAAAACACGGTTTCATTTGCTCTCAAGTTGAGCAACTCATGCACGTTCAGAGGACAGAACTGGACCCACCTAGAGATCGCTGGCCAGGCTTCATTGCAGCCGGTCGCTTGAGGATACCACCGTCGCCAGCCTCTGTAGTGCAGGTGCTGCTTGAGTCTTCAGTGGCATCGTGATTCTCTGCAACATAAAATGAATTAGTCAAAAGAACAGGGAAACTGAATGACAGCCAACATTATTCACTATATTTGTTGAAGATATTTTAGCAATATCTTCATTCATCACAATAGTGTACACAGTGTCGTCTTACTCCAAAAGATCCGTCTGTTCAGATACACTAATGAAGTTCTCTAGTGTTGCATCTAACTTTTATTTTGCATCGACATACGAAGCATACATCACATGGTCTTTCAATGATATAGCTATTTTATAAAGCCAAAATGTTCAGAAGTTAAAATACTTCGAATTCAATACCCAGAAAGAAGTGGTAATTTGTAAATGAGTCAAAGCTTTATAAATTTTAGGTCCTTTCCTTATGTTAGCTCGGGATATAATAGGCATGAACCTGACACTCTAAACTTTTAAAAAACTAAGTAACTCAAACAACATGAAACAAAAAAGTTCTGAAGCATAAAGAGCCGCTAAATTTGGCATTTCAAATGAATTCAAGATAAAATTCTAACGCAAAGCATGTGATTCTATCATCTTCCACTACTTAAAATATGACGTACGAAACGAGAATAAATTCGCTATACAAGCTAGTAAAATTTTTAATTATATAACCGATAGTATGGATACATTTTTGTTCCATCTGAACATTCTGAAAGCTTAGAACAATGGAATTCCTCTCATCATTTGAGTTTTGTCGCTGCTGGTTTTCCTGATCAAGTTGTGAGTACAACCAAAGAACGAAAACGAAATAAATGCAAAAAAATGGTTTAGAATAAAAATAGACATGGAAGAGAGATAAGCAAGATAAGAAGTAGTTAATCGCAATTACAGAGGTATGACTGCGTTTCTATCATATGCTATCACGCTAATTAACTCGTTCATACATAAGGTCCAGAAAAAAAGACGCAGAAAAAGTCGGTATTGTGAAATAATTGTAAAGTGTAAAAATTTTCCCTTACGTTAGAGTTTCTCTTGCTCTTACGTTACAGTATAAGAGCAAACGCCAAAGTTCTCCCCTTTATAAATTACGTCACAAACCCGAATTTTTCTGCGTCTAATTTCCTGGACGTTATGTCCAGAATGAGCAATGGAGTCCACAGGAGCAGCAACCATGAGAATTCACAGATTACTGGAAAGGCAAGCAGGCAGCCCCTCATGAAAGAAAAAATTCACGAACTCGTTCACCATTTATCAAGTACGTCAATGCAACACCTCTACATTATGAGCCGATTATGAATCAAGCGCTGCTTAGGATGATTATCTCGTAAATTGGATGTGAGGAAGGAAAATTTCACTTTATTTCATCAATTTTGAACACCAGTGTAGTAAAAAATAATCAAACAGCATTAGCACTAACAATACAAATACTAGACAGTTCCCGTAGAAATTCCTCGATTTAGATTTGACTTATTTGTAATTATTATGAAGACAAATGTATTAAAGATTTACAACGATTTATTGGGTTTTAAATGAATACTTTTCATTAACATATACAGAACTTCCATTCTGTATCTTATCTACCAATCACATGGCCCAGATAGTACCCGTTGAAATTCCTTGATTTAAAAGTAACAAAATTAATGATTTTTTCCGTTTTACCCGTGGTACTATCAGAATCTGAATATTTTTCATGTATATATACAAAACTTCTATTCTGTATCTTTTCTACCGATAACATGGCCGTACAAAAAAAGAAGAAAGCTAATAAGGGAAAAATGCAGTATTTTATAGTGATCCGCACCTTTGGTATCCACATTACAATGCTTAGAATACATGCGTACACGTTCTGATTTCAGTTCAATAATTTTTCTTCAGTAATAGATTGGAAGTAATGGGACGGACAGATACAGTGAGAGATGGAGTTACACTATTATACAGGGTGGGCCAGAAAGGATGCCTCATTAAAGAACTTTTATAACTCAAAAACTATTTGGGATAGAACATAAAACTTTGTCAAAACATTTATTAGATTTATGAATTTTTCTAAAAAATAACATTCAAGTGTGGATAACAATCTCTGTTAAGTAACGCCAGTTTTCGCGACAGCACATTTCTAATATTTTTTTAACATTTTCTGCAACCTTCGTTAATGTGTGGCCGTTAATTTGCCTGATTTCGTCTGGACGTTTCTTTTTAATTGAGCCATAGATAAAAGATAAAAGTAACCCCATAGATAAAAGTCGGGTATGGTTAGGTCCGGGGATCTAGGCGGCCAGTTAACATCCCCATGACAAGAGATCAATTTTCGCAGAAATAAGCGATTTAAAAGAATTATTGTTTCTCCCGCGGTGTGACTCGTGACGCCATCTTGTTGATACCAAATGTTTCTCAGATGTCTTGCTTCAAGTTGAGGTTCAAGGAAAGTACTGATCAAGATGGCACCACGAGTCACACCGCGAGAGAAACAATAATTCTTTTAAATCGCCCGTTTCCGCAAAAATTGATCTCTCGGCATGGCGATGTTTACTGGCCGCCTAGTTCCCGGACCTAACCATACCCGACTTTTATCTATGGGGTTACCTTAAGGGCAAAGTTTACCTTAATAAACCTACCACAATCGCTCAATTAAAGAGAAACATCCAAGACAAAATCAGGCAAATTAATGGCCACACATTAACGAAGGTTGCAGAAAATGTAAAAATTTTTTAGAAATGTGCTGTCGCAAAAACGGGCGTCACTTAACAGAGATTGTTTTCCACACTTGAATGTTATTTTTTAGAAAAATTCATAAATCTAATAAATGTTTTGACAAAGTTTTATGTTCCATCCCAAATAGTTTTTGAGTTACAAAATTTCATTAATGGGGCATCCTTTCTGCCCCACTCTGTATATGTAGATACATATGAATCTCAATCTTGGATATGAAACCGTACACGAACAGTCTCTCTCATAAGTTTGTTGTTGAACGCATGACGAGAGTGGCTTTCATGTTGAGAAAATGTATTAGGATCGCACAAAAAACACGAATGTCTCAACAATACGTTGGGATAATCTAGGTGCAGTGACTTGAGCTTTTTGATATGGTAAACGATAATTGTTTGTATGAAAAATACGTGATACAGTCAAACCTCGTTATTCGTCGCAATTTAAGATTTAAACAATTAATATATGCAGGAAAACGTAAATGAAAGTCACTAAAACAACGGGTGAATGGTGAATACAATGAAGAAATGTTCTAACAAAACACTAAAGTTTTGAATAATGCAAAGAATACTGAGGTTTGAGTGTAGAAAAAAGAAGGATTACAAGGTTCTCAGAGAGCACTTGGAGTACACAGGTTTATTCAAATCTAACATTCACGAGTCCAAACAAGTAAATAAATAAATAGGGATTTTCTTACCAGCAGGAACAAGTTGAGCTGACTCCGGAAGTTCAGCAGGTGAGGGGACAAGTTTCTCCTGAAAACGTTCAGTAGGAGGAGTTCCTCCATCACGAGGAACCTCAGTTGTGCTTTGCAACGTACTTTTTTCTTCTTTGTCTTCCCGAACAGGAATCTTAAGCTCAACTATATTTTTATCACTCCCAGTAAGACTGACGTAAGACTTTTCGAGACCGACCATTCGCACCGGCGTTGTGTTAGGTTGACAATTATCACTGGCTTCTATAGGCACTTGCATTAAGTTGTCAGCAGAATGAATGGTGAGGATTTGAGATTCGTCAGTTTCTTGAGTGTCACTGATTTGAACAAGCTGAGCCAAAGCTGCCATCAGAGGTACTCTACCTTCATTCGAGGGAGACATTGGTGTATCATCACCATCATGGTTTGTTGACAGTAATGTCTTTTCATTAGCCACATTTTGAACGGACATTTTGGTGAGTTCAGACCGAGGAAGCACACCTTTATCAAGCACATCAACTCTTCTGAATAAAGATTCCTTAGATTCTTTATTTTCATAGGATTTATCAACATTCAAGCTCTTTGAATCAGAAGAGCATGCATTTTCAACCTTAGGTTCAGACATAGCAACAGTACAGTTACCAGACATAACACTGGAGGAACCACTTTTCTCAGGTTTATTCAAATCTGATCTAGCAAGAGATTTGCTGTCGTCGTCTTCACCATCAGACTTCATTTCAGGCGATTGCTGAAGGATGGCATGGTTCTGAACACGCGCCTGAAGCTTGCTGATCGTACTAGATATGGGTAACTCAGGAATGTAGAAAACAGGCGAGTTGAAACCCACACTTTCATCGCACAACTTCGATTCTTGCTTGTCTTGTTTGCTAGGAAACTTAGCAGTCTTATTGGAAGGTACGAAATTTACAGGTTCGTGCACTGGTTTAGAAATTTCAGTTTTTACTTCTTTTTGTGAAGGTACAACAGCTTCACGAGACACTTGGTCAATTGCATCACATGAAGATGCCTTTGCAATTACATTTTCAGACGTAGATAATGCGTTACTTTTTGTCGGACAACTTTTTCTGGAGGACGACACATTGATTTTAGAAGAATGAAGCCGTAGTTTTTGAATCAATGAAGTAGCGGCGTCAGCCCTTCTCTCCTTTTCCCGGAATGAAAGGCCTTTAGGTTTAGACCAACTAAGAGCAGCGGCCGGAGCATCTACGCTGCCTCCTTGTAGTTGGGTAGCAACACTAAGCTGCCCTTGCTCAGGCATCACGGTACTCGAGCCCACCCTCCCTTTACTCGAGGCAGAGGGACGCTCACGCATCATATTCAGCACATTTTTCATTCTGTTGGGCATGAGCGAGCTACGCTTCTTTTTATAGTAGGAAGACACGATCAATTTGTTGGTAATGCTATTTCTAAATTTCGATTGATTAGAATTGCATGGTACCATGGAAGAACCTGGACATAACTTACTTCTCGCAATACCTGATAGGCCTTTATTGCTGTTAGAAACGCAGTTTATTGGAGCAAAACTATTAGTAAGGAACGAAGGCGCCTTCAAACTCTCCCTGATGATGCGGCTCGTCTCAAGTACGTCCAGCTGCCCGCCACCTCGGTGAGGCTCATCGCGCAGTGAAGCAAAATCAGCACTATTGCATACCCCTAGACTCTCTAAAATACCCTCACCATTTGAAATCTTTTCCATAGAATTATCAGAATGCTCTTCAATATCTACGTCTTCATCTTCACTTTCCTGTTCAATGTCAGATTGTATGGTTTCTTCACTGAGGGAATCGTTTTTAACAGTTTTATTTTTACACTGATTCTCCATTCTAGCCGGCTTCTGTGCTCTTGTAATACTTGCAATTCTATTAGCATCGCCATTGACAGCCCGGGACTCGTTCCTTGAACACTTGCGACATCGGCCACGCATTTTAGATTTTACAGGACACTGGCATCGCACTCTTCTGAGAAGCGCGGTCACTCCTTCAGCACCTCTCTTCCCCTTGACGACTTCATTTGCGCTCTCAGCACTTGTTGTCATTTCATTGACATTACTCAAGGCTGGACTGTGCTGTTCAAGTTTTGCAGCAGGGGGCCGGCCCCGTTTCTTGCGTACCCCTTGAGGCAGTTTACTGGTGCCGCCAGGGCGGACAACTTCCGGGCTGGATGACGTCCGCGACTGACGGGCGCTTCGTGCCCACACACGTCGCTCTCGCACCGCCTGCCTGCTTGACCGTCGCAGTGGAGCATCATCACCTCCCTGCGCATACATACAATCATTTTAAATCATGAACCCCTTGGTTACAAAGGCAAGCAAAACATCCTAATTGAAAACCAATGCTGGAAGGTGGGCGAATCGGTACGATGTCATTAGTAGTCTTATATTGGAAATTCCAATATCAGCACTAGTAAATGCAGAATGAAGAATACTGAAATTATCGAAAGAGCAAAAACTGTAAGTTCAGTCTATAGGAGCACTTAGGCAAACAAAATCACACTGCAAAAATTGAAAGTGAGAAGGCCCTAAGAGAAATAACAATCCTTGAGTAGGAGTTTGTCAAGACAAGATGTTGATTCCCAAGTAAAAAAAGGAAACTAATGATCAAGTAACCATAAGTCCACAAACAGTTTTAATAACTAGTGCTCTTGAATCTGCCATCAATGTCATAAGCCATCAAAGGCATGGAAACTTCCTAATACGGGAGTTAATTATAACCGTCAGGATGTACCATTATGAAACCTACCAATCCTAACACATAAGGAGCATCAAACCCCCAAGATATACTGAGTAACAATCCTCTTCTGCAAAATTTCCTAGCAGAAAAGGAACACATGCCACTTTAACAAAGTTCTTTTGACTCAACAATATATCAGGTTAATTTTCACTCATCTGACATGTACTTTCACCCAACTTTTTACCATAATATTTTGAACACAGGACTAACCTGAATTATTTCTAGAGTACACCAGCAACAGCACTGGGCCATATAGAAGAAATGACAATTTGACAATCACAGTTGCAACAAAATAGAACATGTATGGCAGAAATAAAACTTCACTTTTGTTGACAGATTAACACAAGCAGCTACCCACATCTTCCCTTGTAGAGCAGTCTTGAACTGCAATATATTAATAATTCCCTCCAACATTGCTGAATATTGCATGTAAAATTGCTGCATGCAACTAAAATTACATCAAACTTGAGTTTTATACTATAAATTGATTAATACTTTATTGTGTGCAAACATTTTTAAATATTTTATTAATATTTACCATTTTCCAGCTACAGGTGTTACAGTAAAATATAGACTGACAAAAAATATTTCTTTTGATTTTTCTGTTACTTGGGTGCATGATAGATGCTTACAAATCTAAATATGGAACTAATAAGTTTAATATTTCAAAAATTTATCATTCAACATACAAAAAAAATACCATACACAAAATAAATAACAAACCTTAGAAGCACTTCTTTTCTCAGCTCTTTCTGCTTGGGTAGATTTTGATGGCAAATTAGAAGGCCGCTTCTTGTTGAGAAGATCTAACTTGGTTTTTTCACCAGACACAGCTCTTTTTCTCAGAAGCCTTCCCTTCATTTTGGAAGTAGGCAAAGTTACTTCTGTAAAGACACTTGATGACTTCTTAGTTGCTGCTTTAGAGGAGGAAATTTTCAGATGACCATCTTTCTTATTTGATTTAGTTACTCTGCTCTGTTCAGATGGCACAACAGTGTTTTCTTTTTGGGCCATTTTTGTACTTCTAGTTAGTTTCTGTGTTGATGAAGCTGGACGGTCAACCCTCATTATGACTAGTGTTACTGCCCCTACTTACATCTGAAAAAAAATCAAGTAATTAACAAGAGCTCAAATTCATACCCCTAAAGCTGCCATATTCCTGCCTGTTTGCCCAAACATTTACTTTTGTAATGTCATGTGGACATTGTGTTAGTGTTTTGGTCTAGAAGTTTATGTCTCCTAGCATGCAATATTTGCAAATCACCTCTCATCTAGAAAAGTTTAGAATCTCCTTCCTAAGCAAAAGATCTATATATCTATCAACAGCTTTATCCATTTCTATCGACCCAAGAATACTCGACCCAAACAGCTCGTTCCTATTGCCTTATTCTATTCTAAGTATCCAAAAACAAGACCTCCGTGAATCCTCATTTCTGTATGTATACTGTTTAAATACCATACACAATTCCTGAATCACTTTAATGCTTTCGATTCTGTTGAGACATATATGTCTCAACAGAGAGCAAAAGCCAGATTGAAAGGGTTAATAGAAGCAGAATGCTCCTCAAAAGCATGAAAAATTAATCCATATCAGGAGACTCCCATGCAAGATATTAGTTGCTCTTAATCCTAGTTTAAAATGAGAGATAATGAAGAGCAGAAAATGAGACCATCTTAACCATAAATCAAAACTACAACATCCTCCTGATATGAATGTTGGTTATTTAGTAGCAAGTGGCTACTTGCTGAGAAGCACTGTTTCCCTAATGTGAACTGGCCAAAACTGCACTATCAGCAATACCAAAGCAGAAAATAAATACACGTCACTTAAAGAACAAAGTTCTTTTGACTCAACAATCAATGAGGTTAATTTTCACTCATTTTGAAAATTCATCTCCTAGTGCAGCACAGTAATCCTGCACACCACAAAAAAAGTGCTAACCTAACAAAAACTTTTGAACAGAAATTCATCACAGTGACTTGTGAGGATCAAGGCATTCTTTCAAGACAAAATTCAAATATCAGAAATTTGTAGTATTTTAATTTCTTGTCAACTTTAATGAAGTCACTCCCTTAATACATATGACAATAAAATTATGATTCACAATGGCACTAACTACTAGTATCTATAACTTTATATATTAATAGATAAAACCATGAGCCACAAAAAGAACATGTCTATGCTCATAAATACTGCCTGGCCATACATTTGATGTCCCAAGTCCATGTACATTAACATACAGTATATATTTTTCTACTATCTGACAACTTTCTCAAAGATACACAAGTCTCCCCAACATTTGATCAACTACTTTCAAAGAATTGAATTTTATCTGAGACTCCAATTTGAAAATAAAAATAAGACCTATACTATCAATAAATTATTTATGCTTCTAAGAATCCAGTTTAATTGTAATAACCTATTTTTTCATTTGTTTTGTAACTAATACTGAGATTTTAGTTTTTCAATGTTATGTTAAGCTAAATACATTTAACCAAATAATGTTGCTACTGTGAGAACAAGCCTAATTTTGGCAAATACATTTTCAAAACTAAAATAATTCAAGTTTTATCATGAGCAACTACTGCAAATAAATAGTATCTGCACCCTAAATATACTGTATATAAATCGACTTTTACAAATTTTATGTGTTTTAGGCAGTTTTAATACATTTTTCTATCCTCAAATTTGTTTGCTTTTGTCATTTTTTTTTTGGCTTTTGCTTTTGTCATTTTAATTTTTAAAATTCAGAGTCAAGTTCTGTACAATTCAATTTGTTTAATTTAATTAATCTTATTCACACTTGCAATTTTAATATTTGAAATAAAATAAAGATTTTACTGTTCAACAAGACACATGTCACACACTTATTTGTTTGGAAGAACAATTAGCAAAAGATCTGCTGGATGAGCTGCTTTGATTTATAAGTTCTAGTTTTGGCTGTTTTATTTATACAGTTCCTGTGGTAAATATTATTCCTCTTTAGTTTTAAAACTAGTTCTAGTTTTGACTGTTTCATAAGGTTCCTGTGGTAAATATTATTTCTCTTTAGTTTTAATACTCAATCATTATCATTTTCATGTTTTAACATTTTCACATTACATTGAAGTACTTCACCTTTCATGTAACATGAACCTATAGAATATACAAAAAATGCTTGAAATTATGAAACAAAATGAGTTTATATAAAGCTTAATAGACACATAATAGCTCATAGTTACAGCTATTTCCCTTGAGTCTGCTCAAACTAAAAGATTTGATTCTTTTCCAAAGATATGCAAGAAGTAATTGCAACATAAAAAGCTAACATTTAAAAAGTTAGACAGTTTTGCCAAATTTTTTACATTCTTGGCATCATGCAACTTTAAATCAATACAATTTTTTCTTACTGAGCATCTGATTGCCTAATTTTTCATGCTATGAAACATGGAAGGTAGATATCAAATTTGAATAATTTCTCATTCTATACAGGATAAAAGGTTAATGTAATCAAGGGAATTCAGCCAATAAAAAATGTCAATCAAGACAGATTCTCAGTCAGTATAACTTTAATGAAGCACTCATGAGAACTGCATATTCCCAAAGTATTACTGGATTCTTAAAATACATTCAAGGTCTGTCTCATTTATGATAAACATTTTTTTCTTGATAACAAATGATTATTCAATAAGAATCTACATTCAAGATAGGAATTAGGATCAATTAGGATAAATTGTCTTCTATAAATTTCAGATATGAAATTGTATAAAAATTGCAGAGTACAAACTCTACTAGAGATTGAAAAAATTGGTACTCATGTTCAAATAGAGGCAATGAAATTCAAAAGTCAATCCAAACTGGTAAAAATAATTTTCTCTTATCATACATTATTCTCATCACATACATTGTTGGTAAAGTTTATGCAACATGCAATTAAGTCAAATGTTTTCATATTAAATACAGAACATCATAACTGTTCAGGAATGCTTGGGTCAACCCTTTAATTAACAATAGCTCAACAAATTGGTTTGAATAATTTTCAGTATCTTGGTTTTTGTATTAGAACCACAGCCAATAAAACAAATATTTTTAAGTTCCAACAATGTATAAATTACATACTTTTAATTTAAACATAAAAGATCAACATAATATACTCCATATATTTTTATTTATAAAGAAGTCTTCAATTTTACAGGGGTGCTTTGTCAGAATTTCATTAACTTTCAGTTCCATAGATATATGTGATCAAGCTCATATAATTGCATTCATCATGCTAAGCAGTTAATGCACAGGACACAAGTATGAAACATATAAATAAATTGTACATCAAGCTACAGAAAACAGGAAAAAATTTATACACCTACTTCAAAAACATGTAATAATAATTCACAGGCCTATGCAATTAATTAAAAAAGCTAAATAAATTCCCTGTCACACAGAAAGTTTCCCCACAGCTAAAATCAAGGCTACTATGTTGAGCAGACAAACTGATATATAAATACAATATGACCAGAGTAAGCCAAATCACACATTACTCAATTAACAAAGTTAAATTATATACAGCTAGCAAGTTAATATGTTGATTTACGGAAAAAATTTCCCTAATCGGCAAGGATTCAATAGTTTCAAGTGCATAGAAAGAAGTTTTAGGAATTCATTTGTCCAAAGTTGAATGGAGCAGCCACAGCACTAGCGTTTAATTTAACTACTAGAACGTCAAGATGGCTCGAATAAACAAACATACAATTCATCATATCAACAAATACGTATTATTCAATTCCTTTTTCTACTTTGAAACACATTAAACTTACAATTTTGTATCGAAACGTGTTATTAATAAGTTTCTAACTCACAGCACAGACCATTTTCACGCATGAGGAGCGTACACGCACCTCCCCAATCGAAGTCAAAGACTTACTGATATGCTGCTAGGCTTCGGAGTAGTAGCATATCAAGAACAACTCCAATCCGCGAACTTGCCTTCCAGAGATAATCATTGCACTGTTGGACACGAGGTTTATAAATCAAACAGTACGTCGTTTCAACTATTATATAGACTAGATAATTTAAAACTAGCTTAGAAAACGGTTAAAAAAATTCTACCAATAGTTAAGAAAAGAAAGATCCTACCAAACGGATATTTGTATTCGTATCAGTGTACTGTACACGACAAAAAATATCAAAGAAATCATTATTGAAGATCATTTTGTTACATATAAGTGTATATGTGAACATAACTATGTATTGAAAAATACATGCCAAATGAAAAAACCATAGAAAATTCATATTCGTATGTATTAATATATATATATATATATATATATATATATATATATATATATATATATATATATATATATATATATATATATATATATATATATATATATATATATATATAGATATATATATAAGTGATCTTTCTGGCACTAAACACTCGCCTTCAAGACAAAAACAGTATATTAAGCTTGCGCTTGGGCATTTTCGTCTTGTACTGTCCCTTGCATATCCACTTCTGTTTTTCCTTAATACTGAACCAAACTCTTCCTTCCCGCTCCTTCTAATTGGTCTCAATCTCTTTTCTTTACCACTGACATCGTCACTCTCAAGCCCTGCTAGAGCCAACTTACTCTCACCGCGTTTCCCGCGATGTTGATGCTTTCTTGATTGACCTTAAATACGTTAGCAAAAAAAATCTCCTCTTACCCTATTTCAAATTGTTTTGCAGTCACACCACACATTAGTACTCTGATTGCTCTTCCCCCTTGCTTTTTTATACTGACAGCCCACAGAGTGAGCCTACACCACAGTACAGTGCCTACATTGTCGGATACGCAGAGCTTTCTGATTCTAGATTCAACGATGAACAATCGTCAAACTTGGCCGATATACAGCTGTAAGCATGGTCTCTTTATACGATATTCGAGTCTCCTCGAATCCTTATTCCTTACCCTGTCAGGTATTCATTCTTTACTCCTTTCTTCCATGTACTCAGTTCCTGTCGAAAGATCGTAAGGTAACTCAAAAAAGCTATTCAAGTCGTTTGAAACTATGAAACGTTTCTGAGTTGAATTTTTAAAACGTCTGTTAAAGTTGTCTAAGAACAGGCATATTAAAAACTACCTCATAAAAAAATAACTTCAAGGAAATAAGAACTCGGCTGGTGATTGAATTATGATGAAATTTCAAAAAATTAATTTAAACTTCACAAATTTGAAGTTTAACCGACTGAATGAACACCTGATAATGCTAAATACTGCAAGATATGGAAATGGTATCACACAATTTTACGCGTCTCAAAGTACAGAGTTCTGGAATGATGTTCTCAGGGCAAACGAAACAAAATAAGCTAGTTTCCTCTAATTCACCTCATCATTTACTGCATGGAGAAAATGATACTGCTTCTAACCACAAAACACAGTCTTTATGAACTCAAGAGTACCAGCAATTACATCTTAGTAAAGATTATGTTCGGTAGTCTACAGAAGTATTCTACGATGTTCTTAAACTTTTAAGCAATTTTTCCCGTCAAGGTTAGCAGGTTTTAAACCTGCTCAACCACCTGTATTGCACTTGCTCTCTCTCACCCTGGAGACGTCTTCTTAACTACTTTAAAAGAAATTCATAGCTGTAAACATCGATGTTGCACATTTGCAAGATAACAAAATGATTAAGAAAGTTTTAAATTCTCCTTAACGATGTTGATTCGATCTAGAACTGAAATTTTAAAGACTGGTGGAATAAGTAGCACAGAAAATTGCGGTTGCTTTTCTGCATCAAATGGATTCAGACGGCACACTGCTCGAAATTCAAACAATAATATTATGTTGTATGTAACTTTTGCGAAGTAAACACTTTGTTACAGTTTTAGAGTAACTTTATTTTCGTGCTTCGCTTCTGTGGTATACTCGTAGGTATTGCTGTCATATCACCTACTGTGCATAGAATACCTTCCACGCAAGAATTTTATAATGTCACTCTAAAAACCAATGCGGGTACATTCCTTGCGTATCAACTTTATAGGACATACAGTCCCCTTCCTTCGTATTATAATAACAGACTACAAGGGGAGTGCCACATTCCGTTACAGTCGTTTGCCTTAGATTAAAAACACCACTATATTTTATGTAACTTCTGTAGATGATAGATGAGCTTGTGGCTGACGCCTTCCTCTTGCACAAAATGAGTGAAAAACTAATCACTGAAAATGTGCATACCAAACAAAGCTTTCTTGCAGTTCTTCTTTCTTCCTGTTTTATGTTTATTGGATCTTCGAAAAGTCTATGTAGCTCCACGCCTTTAGGGATGTTTACTGTAACTTCAAAGTTCAGCAGCAAGGCTGAAAGAAGTTACGGGAAGTTTATTCTGTGTGGTTCCATCCAGGGAATCAGTTCACTTCTCTAGATTTTCTTGGGTGTTAAAATAATTCACAGGGAGTTGCTGTATTGCATCTTTTACGGTCCCATACCATAGAGATTTCCCCACAACACAACCCAGAGAACCTTTCTTTGCTTGTTTTCCTGCTTGGAGTACAACTTCTGTGTTGAAATGCTCGAGTATTTCAGGGAGCATTTATTGGAAAATTGTCCGCTATAACCGAAATCCAGTATAATGAGGCCCGTTATGACGAGAGGGAGGACCGTATTTTCTTTTCGTATTATCAAAATATTATCCGACAGTGGTCACAATAATTGTTACCACTGAGAAATACTAGTCTTAAAAGTATGTTAAATCTAGTGACATTAGAAATGAATTACTGACGAATCTTTAACTTCACAGTTGGCCCATTTTTTAAAGGTTCCTACGAATATTTCAGAAATTACTTCGGTAAATAACGTAATTTGTATGAGACAAAAATCTAATGCTATTATCAGCATTATTATGCATCATGACCTGTAAAATAAAATAAAAAAGTGCAGGTACCGAGCTCGTTTGCGTCAGTCACGCTTCACATGAATGTCGTAAATATGATTTTAAGTAGAGTATCATGTCTGGAGTAGTGGTGTCTCCTACATTCTTAACGCTTATGATCTGAGTATGTCATTACAATTTAATTTTTAAACAGATATTTCGATATTTTTACAGGACCAAAATGATTCAAACAGAAAGAGTTACGTTCGAATATTTGTATACTGTAGACTGAATTCTTGGTCTGAGAAGTGTCTCGTAATAGTTGAAGATTTGCGTAAATATTTACACGCACTCCAACTGACTTTGTTTAGATTTTATTATTCGTTCTGCAGATATACATCAAGCATAACTTTTATTTACACTATTTGTATAATTATAATTAATATTTTCTTTAGCGCATGGTTAAATGGTTGACGACTAATAATTTAAAAAAGCTGTGACGGCTTAAGCGACGTGTGTGACTAATAAGTGTCATGCTCGTGATATTTTCTGTAGAAGGAAAATGAAATTAAAAAGGTGTGAAAGTAGGAGTTCAGTAAATACAACTTGGTTTGCCAAGTATACGGTACAGAACTGATAGGAGCAGAGCAGGCACTGAGTATAGTATCAAAGGAGTAACGTGGGTTTCCTAAGTATGGGACGTAGGGATCAGGTTTCTTAAGAGAGGTTATGGGAAAGATATTGGAACTGTATGGCTATGAAGCTTACTCAATGAAATGTAGAGTTCTAACTTAAGTAGAACAGCATGTATACGTAAAAAGAAGAGGTGAAAGTTAGTCTCCAGTCCAGGTCGTGATGACGAAGTCATGACAGTTAAAGTACATGAATAGTCTTGCAAGATAATTGAATGTCGTAATTTTGGGAATAAACTACTAAGCCCGCATCAAAGTGGATGATAATTTGAACCAAATTAACAACTTATTGCTGATGACACAACACTGACAGATAATTTTAAAGATAAATTGCAAGAAAGATGGCAGTCTTTCGGAAGAAAGGCAATGGAAAGAAATTATGAGTTGATGTTCGTGCAAAGTAACGTAGTACTTCAAAAGTGAGAACACCAAAGGAACGTGTTCAGTAAAAATGCAGAGGAGGTAAATATTTTGAACACTTAAGGTCTTGCATTGCTACAAGTGAAAGAACGAAGGAGAAAGTTGAACACCAAAGAGGAATGGAATATTAGATAAGCAATATGAAAGACCACTTGAAGTGTGTTAGTCCGGGTTTGAGCTGGGCGAAGGTTATAAATGTGATTGTTTCGCACATTTTATACGGAGAGTTCACTTGGGGACTAAGGTAACAAAACGAATATGGCTATAAAAATACTAAATACAATGTAAAAAGGCAATTAAAGCGAGCCGTTCGGTCCATTGTTGGGTTTTTATTCAAGTCCCATGCCGTTAAAAGTAAAGAAACTATGAGTGCTTTGGAAGTATGGTCGAATTGTTGCAGTTTCATAGATCGAAAAAAGGAGGCTCGACGAAGTAGAGGTGTTTTGAAAGAGTTCTCAGAGTGGTACAAGCATACAGCATTAACGGTGTATGGGCTAACAGGCAGAATTAACACGTGTATGGTTTTTAAAGTGAGGGAAGTACAAGAGAGGTGAGATACAGGTGTGCATTGATGGAGTGATTAAAGCGCATTGTACGGGAAATATGGCAATCGAGAAAGTAAAAGCATGTATTACGTACATAGGAAGAGTGAAAGAGACTTTTTGGTCACTAATGCTTTAATATAGTAACGATTGAGAGTTGGTTTCATGTCTTTCTTCCTCTCTCAAAACCTAGAAATTGAGAGACAACCTCAGTATGAAGTAGCAATGATAACTCAGGTCGAATTGTCAGGCCCCTGCACCAAAAAATTAACAAATTACCTCACCAAAACGGACGTTTTAGCAGTAATATGAATGGTTAGACCAGTGTTTCTCAAAGTGGTCCGTACCGCCCCCCTGGGGGCGTTGAGGAAATGCAAGAGCGCGGTAGGAGGGTACGCCTTGAATAGGGGGCGTATATTACTGTATAATATACAGTAATATAATCATTAGGGGGCGGTGGAAAATCAAATAGTGTCCTAAGGGTGATTGAAAAACTTTGAGAAACACTGGGTTAGACTAATCTTTGAGCGCCTCTCGATATAGGAGGGAGAAGAGAGGGCAGTACCCGAGTGCACTCCTATTACTTACAAGCACTATTTTGAGGGGAAAATAACACATGTTATTCGATGCAGTTACACCAGGACATTACTCGTTGATTAGTCCCATATGCTTGGCATAGTTGTTGGGAGACATTCTGTAAATCTCATAAGTGTCAGCAGATATCTCGTCTGGGTCTGGCTGCTCCGGTAGAGGAGAGAGGTAGTTGACACAGCCTCTGAAGCGGCTGCCCCTCAGCAGTACGGAGTGAGGCAGAAAAGCTGGGCTTCTCAAGTAAGCCCCACGGGCTCCAGGGGTCCACAAGCGTACCTCACACACCGACAGCGGTGACACTGTCAGCGATATCCAACCTGGACCAATAATATCCAAGTATTTAATCTTCAAGACCAAGAATTCAGAAAACATTAAGTTCAAATGCTTGAAACGTTGAACGCTCCAAAATCTAACATATTTAATAGATCTATCTAATATAACTGAAGCTCACAATACAATCAAAGGAAGCCATATCAAAGAATGATTCTAACGTTATCTAGCACGAATTTCATAGAAAACATACGTTATGTACATATAATACATGCAATACTGTAAAAACAGTCAATTGCATGCATTACCGTCAATTGCTTCTAAAATCGAGAAGGTAACCGTTCATCAGAAAGTTCATGCAGAGGTTGAAGCTCCAACTTTCTTATTACAACATCCTCAACATACTGCACCGCATTGCACGAACGAACATAGCTGAGTTAGCAGAAAATTGTTTTGGTTAGGCAGGACTCGACCAGTTGAACTTGCCTACAGTTTGTCCACCAGGTATTTCGTCATCAAAACATAACGGACAGACATATCGTATAAAAACTTGCCAGCCTTCGAGTATTACTACTGCAGAGACAGCCAATACAGTTTGTTTCAAAGAACTAATCATGTACAAATAGAGTCATTACAGCTTTGTATGAGAAGCGTGTTGAATAGAAGCCAAGCAAGGTACAAGGGAAAAGATATACAATTAGTACAAGCGTTATTGATGACACAATACTACATTGCGGACATTTTACACAACAAGCCCAGGTTCGAGTACTACTCAGCCAAAGTCGCATTGCAGTAGACACCTCGTAATGGGAGTTCGTTCATTGCTGCACGAGTTGTGGAAGGGAAATGTGTGGGAAAATCAAGTGCATTTCCCCACTGAGTGACTTCAGACTTGGCCACCAAATCAGTTACAGCTCTGATCTAGCAGGAAAATGTTCACACACAATGCGTAAACGAAAACGTTAGATTTGGAGGGTTATTTGAAAGTACCAAATACGGCTCACTCACATTCAAATCGAACAACAAAATTGCAAATTGGGCGCATGTGCTGAAATGCATAATCCAATATTACCTATTGAGCAAAGCTTGCAGCCTATAGTAGTGAAAGTGAAATATTTTATTGATAATCGCAAAAATAGTATAGGAACACGTAAGAGTCATGAAATTGAGGTGGTACCAAGAAATTAAAGCGAAATAACGATCCGCAGACATCCAAACAAAATATCTAATAGGAATATGATATGAAAATGATACATAGGAACAGATATTTTGGAATATCTTATATATTTTATTTCTATGAGAATCTCATAGAAACATGTTCATGTTCCTATGAGATATTTTGTTCACCCTTTAAAGTTGATCTCGCTGCAAATAACACACGTGCCCAAGTTGGATGTGAGCGCATATCTAATTCTATCTAATTCTAAATATCTAATGCGAAGTATCCAATTCTAAATAAAAACACAGTACCTGCCGAGGAGAGGACTAGATCAGCAGAGGCCATGAGCTGTTGCTTTCCAGGCATGGGCACGAAGTAAGGCATGCCTGTCACACGCATAGTGTCTGCAGGCTGTAGTGCAGGCCAGTGTTGCAGACGGTGGCCGTGGCTACGGGGCACAGCGAGAATGTTCGTGCCCAGGTGGGTGCGGTAGAAGGAGGCAGCTTCAGTGGTCCGTATCACAGTTACTGGCAGCGCGGCAGACCGGTACACCGTCGCCCTGGCAAGATCAATTTTTACAGCAATACCGTAAGTAAGAGAATTCATCTTAAACCCCTTCATAAACTGTTATTTTTGGATAAACGCTGTATTTATAGCTAAAAAAATTTAACTAGATGTCATAATAGTACTTTTTGTACTGATTTCAGTCATAAAATGCATTTCAATTTGTTGCATTAATGATTAAAATTATATTATGAAAACACCTGTTTAGGTAGAGACGTGTATATGCATCTTGGAAGTCCTAAAAAGGCACATTTAACGAAACCGCGCCTAGTCCCCACCGGTTAAGGGGTTAAGAATAAGGTTTTACTATCAAGCACGATTACACCTAAAGAGATCCAACAATCGCACTTCTTTATTAAATAAATACTGCAGCACTAAGACAAATGGCCAGCAATTGCTTACACTGGGTAGTTGAACGTGACTAAGTTATCGTGTTACAGACGACGAAGCACAGCACAGTTTGGCAGGACAGTGAAAAAGTTGTACCTGACTGCTTATAATAGGAATGTAGAGAGTACAAGCCCTAAAATAAAATTTAAATATGACTTACATTGTCTCAAAGACTTGAGAGGGCCACAGAGATTTGTGAACATAAACGAAGATTAATTTTAGTGACTAAAAAGTGGATTAATTTACTTCGTACATAAATAAAGATTGATTTCATTGAGAAAAAAGATTCAATTCAGAAAGCATACAAGAGAATTTGTTCTAATAAAAGGAACTAAGAAAGAATATAAGAGAATTCATCGTATGGAAAGGACTAAACAGGAATTTATTGTTTTGAGAGCAGGATTTATTCTGAGCATTAACGAAACTTCTCTACATCGAGAACATGAAAGAGAACGCACTACATATATTGGAAGCACGTAGGAAAATATATAAAAATTCGACTATCCGCAAAAAAATATACAACACGAGTATAAATTAACACGGTATGTACAATACAATCATAAAAAAAACTACACAACACGATTATAAGAGAAACACTATACATGGGACTTGGGTAGCAACCCAAGAATGGACCAAACGGCACGTTTCTATTGCCACATTCTATTCTAGAACACGACTTAATAAAAAATACTCATGAGAAGAAAAGGCGAGCTTTTAACGAAAGTACCTAATAGATAAAATTATGAAATGAAGACACAGAAGAGAAAATCAAGCGAAAAGAGAAACATAGAAGTTTTTCTGCTTCCATTTGATTTTTCTTATTTGATTGGTCTTTCTCTTGTCAGCGCATGCTCCCTTGCTCCTTTTTCGTTAGCTCACTTGTCAGCTCCAAAGCCTTTTTACTCGTCAAATTCAACCACAAGAGACGGAAACATACAAAACATACACGAAAAAGAAAACGCCGTAGCCTACAGGCTCAGTACTTCGTTCACTTTGAATAATATCTGAACAGAGCAGCGAAAAAGACAGCTTTCAGGTTAGGATATCAAGGTTTTCTGTGATAACATTTACAGTAACTACAGACCGCACCTCAGTGATGGGCTAAAAGATATCTTGTAAGCAGTACTTTCAGCGTAAAATGTTAAGGCTTCCAGTCCCTTACAGCACGAAATCATCAGGCGAGAGTTCTTTATTGTCAGGCTCAGGATGGTGCACGTAGAGCACATCAAGTCTAGCGACGCCCCCCAGCAGGATGGACACGCCCCGACGAATACGGAATGTCTCCGGCACGATGGTGGCCTGCGGCAGCACCAACTGCAACTCCTCGTGTGTGAGCAGACTAAGAAACTGTGGAAGCACCAAAATTTGGATCACACTCTTCCCTTGTATGACGAAAGCTTTACTTGCAATTGTTATCACATTATATGCCTTTGCTAATTACTTAGCAGCTGGGTGAACATTTAGTTCGTAAAGCATTAACTACACTCAACCCTTACATTATGGGCTAACAAACGTCCAGCTTCATTGATGCAAAATAACGAAACATAAAAATAAAAGACTCGTTTGTAATCACCCCAATCTTTCTTAGTTTTGGTGAATTTCTGGAATATTTTTTTTAGTAGAAGTAAAGAATTTTAATTTTAAAAATAAATTGCATTTTCATCATGATTATATCAGCATGCAAGAATATGTGTGTAAAACGAAAGCATAATATTAGGTTATCACAAATAAAATGCATTTTTAATTAGTTGTCTTTCCGATGCATTGTTTTTTATAGCACCGTAACAAGGTAAAACGATATAAGCAACATCGTAGTCTCAGTAAACTGATTGTTTGCATGACAATTTGAAAAAAGTAACTTAGACTGATGAATATATTAGTGATCCAATTGTCCTACACGACAATGCACGTCCTCACGCTTCACGCTTGAAGTAGGAGATTTTGCCACATCCTCTCTATTCTCCTGATACATCTTCTACTAATTACCACTTATTTAACTCCTTTGAACTTTTTATATCCAATAAAACATTCTTAAATGAAGAAGAAATAATTAAAGCGCTCGTCTAATTCATTCAATGCAGCAAATGTAAAAATATTTTTAAAGATTTAGGAAATTACGTACACAAATATTAGAGAAAGGTCATGAATGAACTTTAATTATATATTTTGATGTAATAAATGCGCTTTCAACACTTGAATGTGTGAGAACCAAACATTTGGATCGATTTGGCTCTTAAAATTCAGCCATTAGGAAAACCTGTTCATAAGTTCTACAATACAAGTTCTAAATGAAGCAGATCGTGACTATGAACTTCACAAGTTACTTAGAGAGGACTTCTGTTTAACCCATTAATGCCGGTTGGCAAGTCAACTAGCTGCATCAGAAACGTTGTATAATTTAAATAGAATATCGCAAGAAGCATTGTAGGATGCTGTAATTTGTTCAGAACACGTTCAGTACTCGCCTCGTTGCGGTTACATTCCATTTCTAATAATAACTTTCACAGTATTGAAATAATATAACTTTTTTGATGTGGAAAGTTTACTTTTCAGTTAGAATTGTCGGCATTAATGCGTTCATATTATTAATGATCCAGGGCGTTTGAGCAGTAGTGTCACAGTGCTAAATTTCCCTAAACTTTGATATGACATTATTTACACATAAGTTCTCTCAATTTCCTAGAATTAGATGTCACATTATAACTTTGCTCTATTGTCTGGAGTTGGATATGACTAACATAAGCTCACTAATATCTAACGCAACTCTCAGTAACAGAACCACAAAGGGAAATAAGAAAAACTTCCCGAGTCTGTGCACAAAACTAGCACAAGGGGCATGCAAAGGGGTACCTGATCAGGCTGCACCACGCCCGGGGTGTCATAGAACCACTTCTTTTCGCGGTAGCGTTGATGCTTTTCATTAAGGCCGCGAATTTCGGGCACGTCCATCGGCACTGAGGAAGTCTCCTTGAAGACGTCACGCATCTCCGTCTCCATTGGCAGTTTGTTCTTAGCGTACGTCCGGCCCACACTACCTGACGTATCCATGAGGGAAATAAGCCCTTCATAAGCACCACAAGATTTCATACAAGTCATCCTAAGGCAACTCTTTCTAATGATGTTATAGTCTAGCGCCCTTCCTCAAAAGATAGCCGCGTCTACAGCAGTTGGAGACATTCATCGTCATGCTCACAACATGAACGCTGAGTTGCAGTACTGAAAATATTTTCTAATTCTTCAAGTTTTACGAACAGTTAACGAAAACGATACATCTCGACTTTCACTGCTACCCTATCAGCTGTGGTACACAGTAAAAAATCATTAAAAGAAATACGATTATGAAAATAAATATATTCATATATCCTCGAAAGTATATGAAGTGATGTGATATTATTGTCTTTTCCCCTGTATCAAAATGTACATACGTTACTAGAAAATATATATTTTTTACTGTTATAGCTAGATTTCATCACACTCTACATCATATGTGTTCAATAGAACAGAATAATGACATAGCCGCAACTTATTTAAGACGTGGAAAGGCATTCAAAATTCTAAAAGTATGAACATGAAAAATTATAACTATCTCGATTTAAATCATCAGATCTTTCATCAACAGAATTCCTAACAAGTGAAAACCGTTAGGAACGGTCTAACGTTTCAAACGCTTGTCCAATGCAAGTTCATAGATGAAGAAATGAAAACCGAAATGATCGAGAAAACCCAAAGAAGTTCAACAATGACAAGAAGAAATAACAAATGACAAGAATAACTTCGGAACAATCTTTCAAGTTCAGTTAGGTTAATGACAGGACGAACGCAGGACAACATTGGCAAAGTTAAATCCTTACAAGAAGATAACTCGAAATCAAGAAGAAACTAGCATCAGAAATTAACTCAAATAGTTCAACGATAAGATCATGAAAAGAAATTTCCACCTGGAATCATCTTCGAAGCCTCAAACTAACGAAATGCTGAAAACGATTAGCGAGATTAGACGGCACAACTTTTGTAGGAAGTTCAACAAATGGTCCAAACAAAAGTAATTAATTGCAATAATATGATTTTCAGTGTTAGAGGCAGTATTTATTTACATCCCATGACGACCAATGAAAATGATCAGAAAAATAAACGCCAAACAAAGAACAGTTCAGTGTTGGTAAACTCTTGTATCTTCCTAAGGTATATGTGTACTGCGGCTTCAGCTCTTCAAAAACTAACGACCCTTTATTGTTTGAAAAATTTGAGCCTATTGAAGCAACTACTTCTGAAAGATACTTCGACATGCAAAGGGAAGTTTTTAGTCCTCAAAGGTTGTCAGAGCTGAGGTAGTTCGCTTCTACAGTAAGTTAACTTTGCATAAGAGTAAATTTCCTTGGCCAACCAAATCACCCGGATTTTCCTCATCTTTATATCTTCACTAGGGACCACGTGAAAGCGAGTTTCAGAAGAAGCCTACATTTTCAGATTAACTGAAATAAGAAGTGCATCGAGTCATCTCTTTAATCAGTGCTTAAGAGATTGATCCATACTTTCGGTTGAAATGAAAAATACTATGAATGTCATGGAGGACACTTTGAGAAATCAGTACGAGTATATATGTATAGAAATTAAAGCTCAAGCTGTTTTGAATGACTGTTTTTCCAGCTACGTGCCCCTAATACAAAGAGAGTTACAGCAAATTAAATTTGATTAACCCTTACATATTATACTAACCTTATTATACACTATATTAACTAATGGCTTTTAAAGTGAAATGAATCTTCGAGAATTTTAAGGAATTGAAGTAAGATCTCCTTGAAGATGATACCTGCATAGCTTTGGGCTTTTCTCTTCACTGTTCATAGTAAGACAAACAATAGAAAGAAAATGCGATTTTAGAAGTACGCCTCCAGGAGTCTCTTACTCTAACAAGATCCATCGGTGTTGCATCAACTCCGCAGTAACTGTGCAGCACAATGACAAACTTCTTCCCAGCTATATTGGGTGAAATGAGAGCACGGACATTAAACAACATCCCAGTACCTGTGAGCATCGTCAAAGGAGAGGACGAGGTGGTCAGTACGCCTTTGGAGGCGCTGCGGCTGTTGAACTTTTGTTGCTGCTCCAACAGCTCTTCATCTAGCCGCATCTTACGGAGAAACCGCAATTTACCACTGCACCGCTGCAGTGGAAACTAGAAAAAAAAAATTCCCTCGGTGAAACAGCTATTCAAACTTATTCAAGTACTGCGTATAATCGGAGACCAACTGTTGCCTCATAGAACGACGATTGTTTCAACCTTTCCAACGCTAACAGCATACATATAACGTCTTCAAACAGTTCTAACGTTTGCTAAGTCTGGACCGTCAATTTCGTTTAAAAACCTTTGTCCTTATGAACTCCACATTAAGCATTTTTACAAATAAGTGAAGGGGGTTAAGTGATGCACCCTACCTATGACACTAATGACTGGGAAGTTCTTTCCAAGTCACAGCATCACTACCAGATAGAAGTTTTGGTTTGACCGAGTGAAAAAATACAATGACATAAAATATAGCAACAGAAACAAATTGAGTGGTTCATTCTTAAATTGTTCTCCAAGGCCTGTGCCGTCTATCACCAATACCGCCCTGGCAGGTAGCAATCATGCACAGAAAATTAAGAAAACTTGAGTAGGAAATAAGCTATGGCAGAAGATGGAAGAGTAACAGTTGTAGTCACAATCTTCATCCCCATAGGTACTAGTTGTAAGTTCATTTTAGTTTAAGAAAGTAACACACGTAGGATCCAATGACTCAATAATCTTGGGACATCATCAGTGGCATTAAAATAGCTACTTTTTTCTATTATGTTTACATGAAGCACTACTAGGGATATAGTTCATTTTGAGATAAATAGTAGTACTAGTAGTAGTAGTAGTTGTAGGGACAATAATGCATCATCAGGAGCACTATCAACACCACTATCAGCACACACTATCATGATCATCAGCACTACTATCATCATCAGCAGCACTATGAACATCAGCAGCACTATGAACATCAGCAGCACTATGAACATCATCAGTACTATGAACATCATCAGTACTATGAACATCATCATCAGTACTATGAATATCATCAGTACTATGAACATCATCAGTACTATGAACATCATCAGTACTATGAACATCATCAGCAGCACTATCAACACCATCAGCACCACTATCATCATCATCATCAACACTATGAACACCCCCACCCCCACCTTGAGCATGTTGAGGGTGGTACCAGGCCAGGGCGAGGCAGTGGCACGCAGCAGCATGTCGGCCGCCTCAGACACACACAGGTCAGACTGCACGAGGGCATTGAACAGCGTTGACTTGCCCGAGTTCACGCTCCCCACCAGATACACGTCCCCTGAGACATCAATACTGGTATGACTTCACTTGCGTCACTCATTCCTCACCAGGTACACGTCCTCTGAGACATCAATACTGGCATGACTTCACTTGCATCACTCATTACTCCTGATCAGGAGCTTTCGCTGTTTTTAGTTCTTTCAATTTAGGCAGCCATTCATAATATTCTACTACAACTAATTTTAAAAGTAATATGTATAAATTTAACAGAAACATATTTTAAGGGTAATGAACCTAAAGTTGTTACTGTAGCTGCATATACAAGCAAAGCACGGTAGATATTAACTGGAAACAAAAACTTTATCATGCCTACAGTATTTTCAAGTTATTCAGATTATTAATTTTCACAATAAATCAGCCAAACCCTAATTTTTAAAATTTTAAGAAAAAGCTACATCAATTGACACTGAATACACTACTAATGCGTTGGCACAAATGACTGCTTTATCAACTCATAAAACAAGAACATACACCTAAATTTAAAGGGGATAATTGAAATAACTCCATGTGATGTAATCAAGATTACACAATTTAAATTTCAGCAGTAATATCATACAAATTTACATGAAATATTCAAAATGGCTTTTGAATGTTTCACGAGACCTTGAATATTTCAAAAGAAACTCAGTACAACCTGCAAAAAATTAGATGATGAACAACGTGTCAACTGAGTATTTAAGCCTATTTAACTCATTGTAATGTCAGATAGTGAAATAAAACCCTAAACGTTGTCTTTCGCCTGTTAAAGTGTCTGAGTCTGCGCCTCACTCCCTTGAAGTGCATGGTTACAATCTTTCCAGAGCCCACATCTAGGATCCACTTTCTAAAAACATTTGAAGTATTTAGAAGAACTTGGAAATAGGACAAAATAGAAAATTTGGTTTAAGTCTCAACTTATCTATGAAACTATACATTGTGAAACTATACACTTGAGATTTTAGACCCGCTACGATAGAACCATTGTGATCAAATTATTCATTTAGTATTTATGAGGGACTGGACCAAAGCATGCATAAAGTGAGTCGGTTGCTCACTCCGCATACTAGCATCTTGACCTACTGGGTCACACTGAAGAATTGGGAACAAAACATGTGTTGAGTAGAATAGAATAGGATATAATAGAATGAAGCGATAGGAACGAGCCTTTTGACCCATTTTTGGGTCGGTACCCAAGTCACATGCCGTAATTCTAGCCGCCGATGGTAATACACAAACCGACCACGGCAGCAGCGAGCCTCTAACCCGGGTCTTCCCGCATCGTAAGCGGGTTCGCTCACCGGTCGACCAGCTGGTGGTCGTGTAAACAACAAAACATGCATTGACATTGTAATAAGAAATGCAGTAACAACTAAAGGCCTACCTCGTGTGCCCCAGTTCTCCATCACGCAGCTCACGAGGCTTTCAACGCCAAAACCAGTCTTGGCGGATACGAGGCAAGTATCCACCACACGAGCGGCGGACAGAGATGAGGCCTCAATCATGGTCTGGAAGGCATTCTGCAGGCGGTCCAGGCAGCCACTGGTGTCCATGGGCAGCAGGTCAACTTTGCTCCCCACCACGATCACAGGCTGCCCAGTGGCTGCACAACAACAAAACATTTAATTTCTTTATAAAATATAGAGCCCAAAACCTGATGTATGCACATTCGACATTAAGGAGTTAGAAAATATAATTGCAAATTGAGTATCAAAAATACCTATTTAATGAAGAGTTATCCTTTTTACAATCTTAGCTTTCTTTAATTACCACAACAGATTTGGCATTATTCTCATTGGAAGAAGGGGAGGTGGTCCCAAGCATTCCAGAAACAGCCATAGAAATGGGTCTATAATCTGAAATACTTTGGTTAGCCCATCTCATATCACAGTAAACGATCCAGCTAGCCTTGCACTATCAGGCTAGGCACCTCTAACTAGTTCACCCCTGCTACATCGTCCAGTAAACCTCTCCCCGCAGCCCACAAGGCTGCATCAAAAAAAAGTACAACAAGCATTTCTCACTTATTTTTTCTTTCAGCACACACTTTTGCATTCTCAATGAACATCTTATTCAGTTCTCTTTCCACAAAAATTATTTAAATATCAGTGTAGATGAAGCAGAACTTCTACCTGCTTCCAACATCACTTTTAACAAGTTGCAGTTCACTCATTTTAAGTATATACCAAAATTACTTTGTTGCTTTGCACTTTATTCTTCATCTGACAACTTGCTCACTACACTTAACGTATGCTGTACTTTTTCAGTTCAAATTCTACTGAACTGTTTCACTCTTACTTTATTTTTCAACACAATTTTAATCAGTTTAACTTCTTTAGCACAGCTAGTGTCAGTCTCTAAGTCTTTAGGATATGCAAACTGGTTAGACAGATTACACTAATCCTCTTGTTAGTGCATTCATAGCAAGATCCTGCACTTCAAGACCACTTTCAACATTACCCATACCTTGCACTCTTTCCAAATCTCTGCTTCAGCCTCTTCAGTTTTCTCTCCCCACTTGTACAGGTACAAGGGCAAGGTAAAATGACCTTTTGTAGCACAACCTTAATTCCTTCTTATTTAAATAAATATTCTAATTTTTTCATTTACACATGTTTACCCAAGTAAAGCAGGCCTGCCAATTTAAACAAGTATTCACCCATTGGAATAACTGAACTGCCTATTGCTAAGAGACAAATACACAGAGCTCACCAATAATTTTAACTATGTCTGGGTTGATAGAGCAGGGAGCATCAGTCAAGTCAACCAGGAGTAGCACCAGGCATCTCTTTGACTTGATGGGGCTAAGGATGTCAATATAAGACTCTGGAGAGACACTCACCTGTAAATTATGATTCTAAACGAGTACAATTTTATTTGAACATGCAAAAATGAACTAACATTTGAAGATATTGCAATTTCCCAACTATTCATCTAAATGTAGAAGTCACATTCTATCTCATGAAGCATTGTCCTGCTAACTACTCAGGAAGAAGAAAAACAATCAAATATATCAACCAACTACTGTTTTCAAGAAACATTCAATTAAGAGTTAGAAAAATTCAGTCTGAGGGTTTAGAGTTAATGAGTAACATGTTACCTGAAGTGCAGTGTTGTGCACAGTCAGGAAAAAACAACGAGCACAAACTGAAGAGCGCAGCACAGATTTTGGGATGCCCACTATCATCTCCCGTGGCTTGTAACCTGATCACAATTGAGAAGATAAGTGAAACAGTTTTGCAACAAATACATATACTAAATCATATAAAAGGTAATGTTACTTTTAATGAGCTACATATAATTCAAATTATGACAAACTGGTAATTATGAATGGTTGACCAGTACTGTATACACATTGCGTACTTAAAAAAAACACATTATATCCTAACTATATTACAACCTGATTTGAGTTGATTAAATTTTTTTATTGAATAAAATTATTTATAATAGAAACTAGGTCTAAGCCACTAACACGGTACCTAAAAATATTTCAGACCTGCTATTAAATTTACGCAACATTTACATACCAGGAATAGAAGGATCATGACAGTGGAAGAAGGCTCCACATCCACCACAAGGCACAGAGGTCTGAGGGATGCTCCTGTCACTCGTGCCAAGCTGTTTCCAGAACTCTAAATCCTCTTCTGACGGCTCACTATAATAATTGCTACGACCGATGGTTTTAATTACACTCTCCATGGAAAATCCATGCCTGATTTCAGTTCCCAAATGTGTTTGTGGTTTACACTGCAGGCTTACAGGTGGAAACACCCCATCTCTATATTCCTTCATTCTATGTGTCATGTCTGTCATAGTATCTATTGTTTCAGGTTCACTTTCCTCAGAATGATCATTATTTTTGATGTGCTCTACCTCAAAGTATTGTGACAATGGAAAGTTGTACTGAGTAACATTTTCTTGTACTACAGGTTCATAATTTTCATGCCTCACAAGCAAACTTTTCTGCATTTCAACAATCAGTGGAGATGAATCATCATGAGATTGTTTTGAAAACTTTTTCTTAAGTTTTTTGAGCAGTGCTCTTCTTTGTGGAATAGCAAAAGATCCAATTTGATTATTAATAACTGAATTATAATATACATAATCCTCCTGGAGATACTGTAAGACTGGAGGAGAGAGTGGCAAAGAAGAATTTTTTTCAGTAGAATACAATTGCAAATCCTCTTCAAAATTTGAGGACTGCTCTTCAGCCAAACGTGATTCTTGGGTCACAACAGCTATCTTATCTGCAGTGCTGAACCATTGCATCCTACACACATCACTGATGCATCCTGAAGCTTGTGCTCTTTTTCTACATAAGTTCCAGAAAAGCTTGGTGATGACATGACCAGAAACTGCATACATCTTGTTGAGCTCTTCTTAGTACAGTTTATTCAACTATAAAACTTTAAAACAAAACCTGAAATCATTTCTGAAAAAGCATTGGGGGAAAAAAATTTAAGAAGGTCCTAGCAAGAAACCTTACTAGTTATTCAGTTCTATTTTACTGTCACATGATAATAACTTCAAAATAATTTTACATTATTACCTCTTAGTTTTTTAAATATATCTACAGAAAGTTGTACAGAATCTCTATTTGATAAAGAATAGGTGGATGTAACCTGTGTAATAAATTTCAAAGTTACTAGAATAGAATAGAATGAGGCTATAGGAACGAACCTTCTGGCCCATTCTTGGGTCGGATAATTACTTCAATAATTATTCGGTTGTTTACCCAAGTCCCATGCCGTATTTCTAGCCACGTCAACCATGTCAGCAGCGGGATTACTAGTGGATTCTACAGCAGGCAGATCATGCTGGGGTTGCCTGTAAATTTTTTTACTGCATGGTAAGGATGAAAATGTGATACCATAACTACATACTTTAATTACACTCAAGTTGTTTCAAATTTGGCAGCCCAAAAAAATAATCTGAAAAAGAAATCAATGCAACATAGTACAGAAGAACAAAGTTCTCAACAAGCAACCATTTCTTGATGCAAGAAGTCAATTTATATTCTAAAAACAAGCTTATCACATTACTCATACATATCCATTATGACAAATAAATTATAGCCAACAATGAGTCTATATTAAATTTTCTTAAGGTTTTACTATCATTTCCATTTTATGTAATTCTCAGTGAAACTCAATGATTTGTATCACATGAACCATGGCTACATTCTAACAATGATTGTTTTACTTGCTTTACATCTACACCATATACATAAATGAGTACCCATAAATTTGCTAAAGTTAGATAAAGTTCTTGTATAAAATGCTGTTATTATTTCAGTCTTCTAACCACATTAATCTTTTTGGCATTGAGATTAAGCAAGCAGTAACATTATATAGCCAGGAAATTGATAATATGCATGAAAATTTGTAAAAGAAGCAATTTAAACTGGTAAATCAATATGGTCTATTTATACTTCATAATGCAAATCAAATCTCAACACTTTTCAAGCTACAGTATAAAAATTGTAAAACTTGAATTCTGAGGAAATCTGTTTCATCCTTCCTACTTACAACATTTTGAATACTGATTATTACTTATTTGGTTGCTTTGAAATTTGTACACTGTATGAAACAATTTTATATAAAGAGGTAATTAATGCAATCGGACAGTTCGTCACAGAAAAAGATGAATACACATAGTTTTGAGGATGTAATGTATGACTTGGGGAAACAATAGAGAAAGGTAATATATACATATACACCTATATCATAATTCTACCTCCCATAGTTTTTTATAATATATATATTTTCTACACGGGTAATTTACATTTGGGCCACTCTGGGAAGTGTTTACTTTTTGCCACTACAGTGATTGAGTAGTACGCAACCTCGTTGGTTGGTTGGTAGAACTGGAGCCCTCCAAAAAGGCTCCAAATAGGCTTCTGGCAAGTGTAGTGACACTCAGCCCACCAGCCTTGACTCCAGCAACTGCACTGCAGCTCAGATTCTTGTCACAATTTCAGTTTCTCTGTAAAAGGTTCTTAGGTACTTGTGAAAGTTTCCACTTT